>MVAM01000010.1:0-184205 GCA_014825675.1 Cystofilobasidium ferigula
CCGCGCGCTGCCACCCCCGGCGCTCGCCCTTTGACACCCCGCCCTCCCCCCGGGGGGGGGGGGGGGGGGGGGGTGGTGGGGTGGTTGGGGGGGGGGGGGGGGGGGGGGGGGGCAGAAGCGTGCCGTCGCTGCTCTCTCGTTGAACCTGACTGACAGCTTCCTCCCCCCCTCCCGTGTCTTGGCCTCGCGGCTGCGCGCTCGTCCTTCCTCTTCCTCCGGCCCGCCCGCTGGGACGACAACCGGCAGGCGATGCTCGCGCTCCTGATCGCCAACTTCAGCATCGCCTTCCTCGCGCGGGCGTACCGGCTGCCGGACGGGCTGCTCGCGCACGCGGCGCAGCGGGCCGAGCTGCAGGCCAACACGGGCGTGCAGGCCGACCTGCTCGAGGCGTTCCTCGGCGGGCTCTACCGCCAGGCCGGCCGGAAGGACACGGTCGCGTTCGTCCAGCGCGTGTTCAGACCGCTGGTTGAGGCCGCGTACGAGGATCGCAAGGCGCTGTGGGCCGTCAGGGAGGCCGCGGACAAAGCGGCCGCCGCGATCCAGCAGGCGGAAAGGCAGGCGCAGAAGGAGGCGGACGAGCTCGCCCCGTTCGAGTACGGCGACGACGGCGGCGGCGCGGGTGGGGCCGCGCCCAAGCCGCTGCGGGACCACGTGTCCCTGCTGTGCCAGTACGGCGCGCGCCGCCAGGAGCAGGTCAGCTTCGTCAAGGTTGGGCTGTGTACGATGACGGTCCGGATCGACGACGTCAAGGCCGGGTCGTTCACCGCGCTCGAGGGCGGCAAGAAGAACTGGAGCAAGATCAAGGACCTGTGCGTCCGCGCGCTCTCCATCCTCCATCTTGCTGTGTCCTCTTGGGCTGAACAAAGTCTCCATCCCGTTCGTGCAGCGCCGCCAAGGACGCCCTCATCAACCTCGGCATCCTCAAGCCCGACGTCCCCGCCAACGCACCTCTGCTGTTCGTCGCCTCCGCGCCCGACCCCGCGGCCTGAGCACGCCTTCCCGCCCACTCTTTCTCCAACCCTGCCTGCCCCCCCCCCCCCCCCACTTGCTCGCTTTCCACCCACGACCTTCACGACCCTCTTTTCCTCCCGCTGTCTGAACGCCATGTGATCCCCCCCCCCCCCCTCTCGTCCCCTCTGCAGCTGTTTGTGTACGCCAAGCAAGAAGGGGGGGTGGGTTGGAAGAGCGGAGCGCCAAGAGTCGTGTCATGTGCCGGCGGTGGCGCCGGGTGGGGGGGGGGGGGGGGGGGGGGGGGGCGGGGGGGGGGACGGGGGGCGGGGGGGGGGGGGGAGCGGTGGGGGGGGGGGGGGGGGGGCGGGGGGGGAGCGGGGGGGGGGGGGGGGGGGGGGGGGGTGGCGGGGGGGGGGGGGGGGGGGGGGGGGGGGGGGGGGGGTGGGCGTCGCGGTGGAAGGGCCGGTGAGGCCCGGCGCGTGAGTGCAGGAAGCTCGAGGGTCGGTGCTGCGGCCGGACGGGGCCGGCGGGAGCGTGTTGTGGTGTGAAGCCCGCGGATGTGGGCTGGCGCAGGCGGATCACTGCGCGAGGAGCAGAAGGGGACAGAAGGTTCAGTCGTCAAGCTGCTGCCGGAGCGCGCAAAGGGGGGAGGCGCACCTCGTCAACGTTGAAGCGGTCGATGAGCTTGTCGGCCAGCCTGCGACATCACGAGGTGTGCCAGCCTGGTCAGCGCGTTTGCGGAGAGCGGGAGGATGGCGGGAAGGGAGGAGAGAGAGGAAAAGGAGGGGGGGGGGGGGGGAGGACGACACACCTGATCTGGACCGCCTTCCACGGCTCGCCCGGCTCGCCCTCGAGCGTCGCGACGCGGACGTCGTCGAGGTAGATGACGCCAGAGTTGAGCTCGTGCCGGACGAAGGTGACGGCTTTGCCTTCCTTCTGCGCGAAGGCGTGCACCATCGAGAGCCTGATGCCGCATACGGGGGAGAGGGTGAGCAAAGGGCATCAAACGCCTCCGTGAGGGCGTGAGCAGAAGCGGGAGGGCGGAACGCACGAGTTGCGCGGGTAGACAATCTCGTCCATCTCCTCGATCGGCGTCCCGACCGGCGTCGCCGTCCCGCCCTTGACTTTCGTGTGCGCCGGCTTGCTCTCCTTCTTCTCTTGCTTGCGCGCACGCTTCTCCGCCTCCAGTTGCGCCGACGCCTCCTTGCGGTCCTCGTAACCGAGGTGGATCATCGGCCCAATGATGCCGCGCACCCAGGCGTCGGCTGCGTCCTCGCCGAGCTGCGTCTGCACGCCGCCGATGTACGCCTGTCGCCGGAGGCACGGCGGTCGGAGTGAGCCCATGCTCCCAGCACGCGCGGTCGGAAGGGAAACTCGAGGGCGGAACGGACGCACCTCGAACAGGTCGGCCTGGATCGACGCGTTGCGCGAGAGCGCGAGCCCCTCGCTCGCGCCCGCGAGCAGCCGCTTCTCGAGCCCGTACCGGAGCGCGAGCACGCGCAGCGTCCGGTTCGTCACGATCGCGTCGTGCTGCCGCCACCGCGCACAGGGAGTAGGGCCGTCAGTACCGGTGAGCGGGGTCGCGAGGAGGGGGAGACACTCGCAATGAAGGTTCGCTGAGCGGCGGTCAGCACGTCAGCAGGTTAACGGACGTTGCAGCAGAGCAGAGGGCGGCGCACCTGTCCGACGGCTGCGGGCGAGGAAGGGGGAGGGAGGGAGCATAGGCAGGGGACAGCTGGTCAGCCCAGCGGCCGTCGTGCCGACCTGCCTTCCCGGGTCGGGACGCACCGAGCCGAGGGTAGAGTTCGTCGATGTAGAGCGTCGTGATGTAGCTGAGCTCCCAGTCGCCGTTGAGCCTGCAAGGACGCAAGGCGGGTCAACACGACGGCTCGTCCAGCCGGCAGCCCTGGCGAGGGACCGACTCCTGGCGCTCATAGTCGAGCGCGCCGCTGTTGTCGGCCTGCTCGAAGCCGTCGAGCTGGAGCGCCTTGTACGACAGGTGGGCGCGGACCTCCCTGCTGAGCGGGCCGGTGAGCGCGGGCAGCGGCGGCAGGTCGTCGGCCGTGAGCTGGGCGACGTAGGCCTCGAGCCGGGGGTGGACGTGGCGGACCATGGGCGGCGGGGGGAGGCGATGCTGGACGGACGAGGAACGAGGACGACGTCTTTCCCCTATCCTATCACCCTCCGTCCGGTACCTGACCCTCATCCCATGCCCAGGCCAGCAGCCGTCGACCTCGCTCCGCCCCTGCCGCCGCCGGCCAGGCTCGCGCACACGTTTGTTTCCCACCCTCTTCCCGCCTCGGAGCCCGTTGAGCGCTGACCGTCCGGCCGCTCGCAGCCTCTCGACCCACGTCGGCGCCGTCCACGTCGTCCGCTACAACGTAACGTCCCGTCCCTCCCCTCACCCGCTCGGTCCGACGCAAGTGCTGACCGACCGCGTACGTGCTCCCCCCCGTCGCCAGGCCGGCGCAAAGTACGTCCTCTCGGGCGGGCAGGACCGCACGATCCGGCTCTGGAACGCCGCGTCGGGCAAGGAAGTCAAGGAGTACAAGGGCGGGCACGGGTACGAGGTCCTCGGGATCTGCATGTGCGCCTTCTCCTCCCCTCTCTGTGTGCAGCCTGCCATCCGCCTTGATGATGCTGACAGGGTGCCTGCTCAACGCAGCTCTCCTGACAACGCCCGCTTCGCCTCGTGCGGCGGCGACCGCTCCGTCTTCCTCTGGGATGTCACCTCCGGCTCCGTTCTCAGCCGCTACCGCGCGCACTCGGGCAAGGTGAACGCGGTCGCGTTCAACGACGACGCGAGCGTGCTGGCTTCGGGTGCGTTCCTCTTGGATCTGCTTGCGGCTGGCTGACGGTTGCGCGCAGCGGCTGCTGATCGTTGCTTCTCTCCTACCTTGCGCAGGCTCGTACGACTCGACGCTGTGCCTCTGGGACCTCAAGTGCGCTCTCTTCTCGTCCGTGTCGAGGACGCCGGAGGACCGACGCTGACCCGCCATCCTCCCTCCCGCTGCGCAGGTCGCAGAACCGCTCGCCCCTCCAGACCCTCACCGAGGCGCGCGACAGCGTCACGTCGGTCGTGTTCCAAGGCGCGACGGTCGTGAGCGGCTCGGTCGACGGCTGGGTGCGCGAGTATGACATCCGGATGGGCGAGCTGCGGGCCGACTGCGTCGGGCGTGCGTTCTTTCCTCTGGCCCCCCCCCCCCCCCCCCTCTCTCTCTCCCTTGCCGGCACTCTCCTCGGTCGCGTGAGCTGACGCCTCCGACCGTACACGTTGCACGACCACATCACACCGCCGGCCTATAGACCCGGTGACGTCCCTCACCCTGTCCCCCCACTCGCCGACCCTACTCGTGTCGACCCTCGACTCCGCGCTGCGTCTGTTCGACCGGACCACCGGCAAGGCCCTCGGCACGTTCGCCGGCCACACGTCGGCGCAGTACAAGACGCAGGCGGCGGTGCTGCACGGCGAGAGCGCGGTCGCGGCGGGCGACGAGGCCGGCCGGCTGTGGGCCTGGGCCGTGCTCGACGGGCAGCCGCTCGAGCAGGCGCCCGCGAGGAGGCACGACCGGCACATCACGTGGGTCGAGGCGAACCCGAACACCAAGGACGAGCTGCTGACGG
Source organism: Cystofilobasidium ferigula (assembly GCA_014825675.1). Taxonomy (NCBI): domain Eukaryota; kingdom Fungi; phylum Basidiomycota; class Tremellomycetes; order Cystofilobasidiales; family Cystofilobasidiaceae; genus Cystofilobasidium; species Cystofilobasidium ferigula. The sequence continues at coordinate 4,576 of MVAM01000010.1, forward strand.
CGAGCGCGGGTGCGTCTTCCCCTCCTCTCCACCCCGCTCCCTCCCTTCCCTTCCCCTTTCCGGCCTGCCGGCTTGCGCTGACTCTTGAGGGTCGCCATCGTCCCGCGCAGACGGCACCGTCAAGATCTGGCGGCGGTGAACCGGGGCTCTCTACCTTCCCATCCAGAGGCCGTCGAGCCCCGTCCGTCGCCGGCTCGACCTCCCTCCTCAATCCTCCTTCCTTCGATCCGTCCGCCGTCCGCCTTCCGGCGCCCGCTCAGAACCGGCTCGGCGCCTCCTTCGCCCGCCCGCCCGCCCGCCCGCCCGCTCGCTGCAGTGGCCGAGCTCAGGCGTGCGCGCGCTCGGCTGGCAAAGGCGGTCGAACCGCGGACGTTGGCGCGCTCCCTGCTCTCCCCCGCAAGAGCTCTTAGATGACGCCGGGAACGAGGCGGGTGTCGTCATGAGATCGGATGGCTTCGAGTACAAGGGAGCGCCAGGGGGAGCTGGGGGTTGCCGTTTGGTATGAGGCCATGGCCCTGGGCGGGATGTGTGATCGGTTGAGTACAGGACAGCGAGACGGAAGGAGACTGATAGGAAGGGGGCGTAAAGGGCGTGAAAGAGGAGCGAGAAGAAGAAGAAGGCAAAAGGGATGTCGCGCTCAGTGGTTGGGCGAAGGGGGGTCGACGGCGGCCATCACGCTCGCCGGTTGCGAGGGCGCGACCGGAGCGGCAGGCGCAGGCGCGTTCGGCAGCGGGCCTGGCGCGGACGCGGGTGCGGGCTGGATGGCGGGGAGGGGTAGCTGGACGGGGGGCGGCGCGTCCTTGGGCACTGGTGCGACGTCGGAAGGCGCTGCCGACGGCGGGGGAACGGCAATCGCGGACTGCGCTGCGGCTGAAGCCGTTGAAGGCTGCTGCTGCTGCTGCTGCTGCTGCTGCTGCTGTTGTTGTTGCGTCGCAACGGGCTGCGCCTGGGCTGAATCACTCGAAGCGGATGCCTGAACGACAGGGACGGTGAAGGCGGGGGGGTCGGCTCTGGCAGCCGCGGCCGCCGCCGCAGCCGCCGGCTGCTGCACAGCATCCGACAGTGCTGAGATGCGCGCCTGTGGCGGTGCGTCGACGGGCAGCCCCGCGCTGCGGAACAGCGCGAGCAGCGTCGGCTCCTTGCTCAGCAGCCTGTGCACCGCGGGCGAGATTTGCATCTTCCGCCCGCCGCCCGCGCTGCCTAGGGCGGGCGGGAACGCAACGGCGGCGACGCCGGCGCCGGCCTTGCCGGGACCCCATGGCGCGGCGACGAGCGCAGGGTCGACGTCGGACAGGTCCGTCGGCGAGCGGATGAACGGCCGCGCCGCGCTGGCGAAGGTGCGGTTGGGCGGGCGGAACAGCTGCTCGCCGTGCAAGTGGTTGAACGGGCGCAGGGCGGACGAAGTTGATGCTGACTGGGCGGCAGCAGGCTGGGGCGTCGTCTTGGCCGGCTTGGGGGCATACGAGCTCGGGTCGATGACGGTCGACCAGGGCGTCTCGACCGCACGGCCGCTGAGGGGTTGAACAGGAGGAGGAGGTCAGCCAAAAACGTATGCAGGAGAGGATGAGAGAGGCAGCGCACTCGAGCCAGTGAACCGAGACCGTCTGCCGCTCGGTCGAGATAGCGACGAGCGGGACCTCGTAGATCATACCCGACTTGCTGCGAATCTTGATGGGGTCGTGCGGCTTGTACGCAAGAATCATGGCGCGGAGCTTGGCGGCGGCCTCGAGCTTCTTGCGCTCCTTGACGGCCGGGTTGTGGGTTGAGCACACGCACTCGTGCTTGCGAACGACGACCTGCACCTGCTGCGGGTTTGCCGGGTCCTCATTCGACACCCACTCGACCGCGTCCCACTCGCGCAGGACCGTGTCCTCGTTCATGCGCGCGCACGTCACATGGAACGCGCGCGGGCACTTGCCCTTGTCGCACTGGATCTTGCCGCCCATTTTTTTGAGCACGGGCCTCGTGCAGACCGAGCAGCCGAGGTTCCAGCGGTCCTTGGGGATGTCGCACACGCCGTCGATAAGCTTGCGCCGCGTCGTGACGCCAAACTCGTCCGTGATGTCGTACTCGGCGACCGTCGTTTCCGGGATGTAGTCTGCGCAGAGCTCGTGCGCGAACCAGCGCTTGCCCTCCTCGCGTGACTTGCCGACGACGTTGGACGGGACGGCCGTGCACTCGAGCAAGCCCGCAGAGTCGCTGCTCGCGCACAGCACACACGGGTACTGCGGCTGGACCGGCTTTGACGGCGGCGGCGGCGGACGGGACGCGATCGACGCCGACGCCGATGTGGGCTGCTGTACCTTGACCTTCTTGGCAGGCGCGGACGCGGGCTCGGCAGCAGCGGGAGGTGCAGCGCTGGGCGCCGCCGCAAGCCGCTTGCGCTCGCCGAGCTGCGTGCGCGCGAGCAGGCGCTCGCGCTCGTGCTCTGCACGGACGTTGCGCTGGTGCTCAAGGTCGACCAGCATCTGATGCTCACGCAGGATCGCATCGACATCCATGCGAACGCTGTAACGCGCGGAATGATGGTCAGCCTCAGAGCCGCGAAGCAACTTGAAGGCGCAAGACGGACCTGTCATCGACGCAGGTGCAGTAGCGCGCCTTGCGGCCGAGGTCGATCCAGCTGTCGAGCGCAAAGTTGATGCTCTCGGCGCAGTTAAAGCCCATGTTGAATCCGGCGTGGTAGCCGCGGGGGAACGTGAAGATGAACTCGTGCGGGTGCTGGACGAGTACGTTCGGCCGGCAGTTGTCCTGCCCGAGCTTCTGCGGCGACGCTGCGAACGACTTGTGCCGCAGGAACTGGTCACACTCGGATACGTCGGAGGGGAAGTAGCCTGTTGAAGGACCTTTAGGTTAGCCGAGAGCTCCGCAGAGGTCAGAAGCAAGAGGGACGCACTCCGCATGGTGCGCTCAAGGGCGTCAGCTCGGGCCTGAGGGACGGCGTACCAGAACTTGGGCGCGCCAAAGTGGACTGCATCACGGACCGCTCAACATCAGCGAATAGCGCCCAGTGCTGAGCCTGAACAGCAACGCACGGTAGTTGACGCTGTAGAGGTCCATGTCCTCAACGTGCCAGGCAAAGGCTGCGCGCCACATGCCCCAGTACAGGTACGGCGTGTTGACGCCCGGCAGCTGACGCTTCATTTTGAGCCGGTTGAGGAGGTTCGGCAGCGCCGCGACGTTCCACTCGGTCGTCTCGTCCGTGAAGAAGGATCCTACTCAGCGGAAAGAAGTCAGACGGGATCATGAGGAAAAGTGTGGTACAGACGCACCCTGCAGATCAGCACCGTACCACGCGCTCTCACCTACGCCAAGTCCACGCCAAAACTTGCGCTCGAGCTCGCGACACGCCTCGACGGTGAAGTCCTCCGCCTTTGTGCCCTCGGGCATCCAGGCCTGCTTCTCGAGCAGCGTCTCGTACCAAGGGTCGATGTCCTCCTCGGGCGGTGGAGTCTTGCGCCGCTTGCGAGGCACTGGGTTGGACGTGAACGTCTCTGGCTCGGCGTGGGAGGGGATCGCAGCATCGTTGCCGGCGCCCTCGGACGGCGCAGGGGTCGCGGTGGGAGCGACGACAGCACTTGCAGGTGCCGATCTAGGTTCCGGTGCCGGCGCCAGGGTCGCTGCGGGCGCAGGCGTCGTCGAGGCGGAGTCATCCTTGCCCGTCGTGGTGCCCTCGCCGTGAACCTCAGCGTCGTCCGCGGCAGCGACAGCAGTGGCGAGCGGGGAGATATCCACTTCCTCTTTCAGGTCGACGTCCATGTTCTCGACGACGGGCGAGGCAGGCACGGGCGTCGTTACCGCGTCGGTGGCCGGGACCTCAAGCCGTGTATCGGCCGGCGTAGGTTGCGACTCGTCCGCCTTCAGCGCAGCGGCGATGCTTGCCATCTGATCGCCGAGGGTGGGCGTAGGCGTAGCTGCAGGCAGAGCGGTGTCGGCTGCCGGCGCAGGCGACTTCGCACCGTCCGCCGCGAGGGCCGCTTCCTGCACGTCCTCCATCGCCGTGCTGCTGCCCTCAGCCGCCTCCGTTGCCATCGCCTCAGCGGAGGCTGATGGTGTCGCCGCTGAAGGCTTGGGCCTGTACGTCCACTGGTTGGGTTGCTTGCGCTTCTGCCCGGCGACCTTGACAGCCGGTGAGCCTGCGCTCGGCTTGGGCCGGTATGTCCACTGGTTCGGGTGCTTGGGCTTGGCCGGCGGCGCCTCGCCGTCAGCAGTGGCGGGCGCAGCGGCGGGTGAGGTGGGCTTGGTGCTGTTGCGATACGTCCACTGGTTCGGCTGCTTGCGCTTCGCCGGGAGAGGAACGATCGCTCGCCCGTCCGTTGCCGTTGTCGTCGTCGATGCCGTCTGGCCGTCGGCGGCCGCAGCAGCAGCCTCGGCAAGGGCCTTCGGACTTTGCCGGTAGGTCCACTGGTTGGGGTGTTTGGGTTTTGCAGCCGCGGGCGTAGACGCGGCAGATGAAGCGACGGAGGCGGGCTTAGGTGAGTTGCGGTAGGTCCACTGGTTGGGCTGCTTGCGCCTTGCTGTGGTCTCGTCCGTCGACGAGGGTGTTGGTGGAGGGACGAAGTCAAAGGAGGCGGAGGGTGCGGGCGAGAGGGAAGGACTGGCAGCAGCGCTAGCCTCCAGCTTCGGCGAATTGCGGTATGTCCATTGGTTAGGTTGCTTGCGCTTGACCCAGTTGCCGTTAGCGTCGAGCACGAGCGGCGGCGGCTTCTTGGCGGCCTTGGACGAGGAGGCGGCGGACGGTCGCGGCTTGTTCTTGTACGTCCACTGATTGGGCTGTTTGCGCTTGATCGCCTGGCCGTTCTCGTCGAGCGCGGGGGGCACAGCGGTCGTAGAAGACGTCGAGGCGGCTGGTGCGAGCGGCTTGGGCGAGTTGCGGTATGTCCACTGGTTCGGCTGCTTGCGGCGGACGAGGTTACCGTGCTCGTCGAGGACCATAAGCTTGGACGGCGCGGGCTCGGGCTTCGGCTGGTCCTTATACGTCCATTGATTTGGCTGCTTGCGCTTGACGGGCTCGCCATGCTCGTTCAAAACGACGTTGCCGTCTGCGTCGAGCAGGTAGCGCACTGGCTTCGGTACAGCCGCCGCAGCCGCAGCCGCCGTTGAGGAGGACGCGGTCGAGTTGTCCCTGTCGCGGTACGTCCACTGGTTTGGGTGTTTAGGCCGCACTGGTTTAGCCTCGCTGCTGAGACTCTGTGCGTCAAAATCGTCCGAGGACGACTCGAGCGGCGGCGGACGGGGGATTGGCTTGGGACGGTAGGTGTAGAGCGCGACGACCTTCCTCCGCACGGGCGCGGCAGAGTAGGTGCCCTCGACGGTCGGAACGACGACGGTCGTTGGCAGGGCAACAGACGATGAGGTGCCGGTAGAGGGCTCGATAGCCGTTGACGGCGAGGCGACGGGCTCAGCAGCTGCTTCCTCAGCCGGCGCGGTGGTGGACAAGGACGAGGAGGCCTCTGGCGCAGGAGCTGGTGCTGGTCCAGAGGGGTCTACATCCATGGAGAATGCATCGGATGCCGTTGTTGAAGTAGCTGGCGTGCTGTCGAACGCAGGTGTTGCGACGCCGCTCGCGGATGGGCTCTCCCCCGCCGTCGACGCCGAAGCCTCCGGTGCCGGGGTCGCCGTTGCGGACTCCTCCGCGCCCTGTTCCGTCTTTTCCACAGTCGCCGCCGGATCCTCTCCCTTCGCCAGCGCCGCCGCCGCTGCCTCCGCCGCTGCCGCAGCCTCCGCCGCCTTGCGCCTGTACGTCCATTGGTTAGGGTGCTTGGGCTTCTGCGGACCAGCAGGCTTGACGTCGGCCTTCTTGACGCCTGTTACCGGGCGGTCGCTGCGATTGGTTTCGTGCAGGTTGGGCGTCCTAAGCGAGGAAAGTGAGATGGTCAGCAAGCAGCAAAAGAAAGGGAGAAAAGGCTTGAAGAGAGGAACGCACTGGAAGTCCTTGGACGTGCATTTGTTGAACCACTCCTTGACGCTCAGAGGCTTCTTCCGCTCAACGCTGCAATTGCGTGCACATTGCTGTCAGCCAGGCAATCATGATTTAAGGCGGGGAACGAGGCTGAGGCCGTACTTATTGACGCGGAACAGCCCGGCGCGGCCCTGCATGTGCTGCTGGATTGGCGATTTGATCTTGACATCAGCGATGGCGTGTGCGGGAATCTTAGGCAGCGCGTCAATCCTGTTAGAAGAGAAGAAGGCGTAAGCGTTTGTTCGATGAGGCAAACGTGAAAGGCCAGCGAAAGGCGAGCTCGACTGCGGAGCTGGCAGCCGAGCTCGATTGGACACACAAACAGGGCTGATGGAGAGGACTGACCACTCCTGAGGCGGGATAACCTTGACGATGCCCGATCGGCGTCCCCAGTGGTCCACGAGGTTCATGTAGCCCTGCGAGGCAGAGAAGGAAACGAGATCAACGGCCATCCGCCGGAAGGAAGGCAGGCGAGTCGGATAAGATAAAGCGCGAGCTGAACCGCGACCGAAGCTGCCTCTCTCGGAAGGAAGCCGAAGAGCGGACGCACCTCGAAGTCGATGAACTCCTACTCAGACGGCAGCCGTACCAAGTCAGCCATCAGCACGGGCAACACAAGGAAAGGCTGAGGGGACCCACCTCCATCGTCGGCTTGAACACCGGGATCCCGCGCTTGCACTCCTCGTCCTCCTCCGGAACGAGATACAGCTCGCCCTCCACCGCATCAGGTCTACTCGCCTCATGCGAGCGCGAGCCGGTTCCGCCGGGCGCGCGGCGCGAGTTGACAAAGTAGTCGGCAGGGACGGCGCCGGGCGTCGGGTAGAAGAAGGCGGGCTGGACGTGCCGTGTGGGGTGATCGAAGTCAAGCTCGGCCGGAGGAGGCGAAAGGGCGGCGGAGGACTCGCTTGCGCTGGACGAGGTGGACAGACCTGGCTGTGGCGAGCAACGGAAAGCAAAGGGAAGCTGGTCAGAGAAGGGTAGCATGCAGATGGGAGTGGGTGGACGACAGCGAGGTGAGCTCGAAAGGTAGCTCGCTCCTCGGACAGAAGCTCGACAGCAAGCAACCATCCGTATGGTAGCTACCACGAGCTCACCGAGCTCCGCTTCATCCAGCCAGAGGCGGGACAAGCTACTCACGACGTTGTCCTGCGGCTCTGCGGGCGCGAGCGAGCCTTCGCCCGTCTTCCGACTCGAGGTGGGCGCGGGCGGCAGCAGGTCGGCCGATGGCGCTGCTGGCGCCTTGACGGGCTCGGGCGCGACCAGAGAAGCTGCGTCTGGCTCGGCGGACGACACTTCCATCGTGCACCAGTCCTGCGAGGTGCTGATAGGGCCGGAGAAAGGTGCTGAGGTAGGAGGAAAGGTCCGGGGGATCGCTGTTGGTGTGGCTCGGAGCTGAGCTCGAGAGCAGCTCGCGACCCTTTTCTTTTTCTTTCAAAGCCCAACTCAGATGGATGAGTCCTCTCCCTCGCCTAATGCACATTCACGAGGCACGGTTTATCATGGATCCGCGTGCCATCAGTACGGCATCAGACGCCGCCGCTCCTCTTGCTCGGCGATCAACCGGCGCTCGTCCACTCCGACAAAGTACCCCTCCTCGAGCATCGCGTCCCCCTCTTCCTCGCGGTCGCTCTCGTCCGCCGCCCAGTCTTGAACGAACGGCTCCAGCGGGACGCGTACGCGGATTCTGCGCTCAGCCATCAGGTCCGCGAGTTCCTCGAGCTCCTTGGCCGTGTAGGCAGACCGAAGCGGACCAAAAGGGAGGAGGTAGAGATCTATGCAGCGCAGCAAGGTATGTCAGCGCCTCCGCTGCACGAAGGAATGCGAGAACGGACCCTTCGCCCAAGGGCATGCCTTGATCGCCCGGTACAAAAGCGCCTTTGCCCGCTTCGGCTGCTTGAGGTATAGCTCGTGATCGATTGCGAGCCGCCAGAGCGAGAGAGACTGGTTCGCACTGCGGCAGAAGGAACGATAGAACGTGAGCAAAGCTGCCTCAGATTTCGAGAAGAAGCGTCCGCACTCTGGTCGGTCAAAGGCGCGCTCAAACAGGTTGCGGACGGCCCACTCGTTGTGCCTTCCTTTGACGGCCCTGAGCTCGGCCCAGATCGCAAACAGAAACCCATTTGGTCCCTTGGCGCCCGACGCCGGCGCGAGCACGATGTCGTTGAGCACCTTGCGCACCCGGTTCTGATACCGCATGCGCGACTCCGCCGCCGCGAAGTAGGCGAGCAGCGCCGTGTTGCCCGGGAAGGCCGCAATCCCGCGCTCGAGCACGTCGCGGACGACGGACGGGCGGAACGTTGCCTGTGGGCTGGTGATGTGCCGATGGAGGAGGTCGGCGTACTGCAGGTGCAGCTCCTCCTTGTCCGACTCGAGCAAGCCGTACTGCAGAGACAGGTGGGCGTCATAGACGTTGCACGCAGCCTGAAGACCGAGGACGAGGTACTCGAACAGCGCCGAAAGGTAGATGAGCGTTGTCGCGTTGGCTCGGAAGGCGGGTGGCGCTGACGAGTCCAGCGCGCGATCGATGGTCTGCGAGAAGAATTGGCGGACTTGCAGCACCTGCACAGGGCTGACGGACGGCATACTTGTCTGCGCGAGTTTATCTGAGCAGCGGCTAGGGATTTATAAGCGCAATTTATGCGCTGAAAGCACGGGCAGGACGTACCGAGCAGCGAGAAGTCGCCGGACGCCGCAGCCGCGATGACAGCAACAACATGCCCCGGCCTGCTCTCGCTAAACTCCAACTCCGCCCACCCCTTCCAGAGCGCCCACACCTCGCCCTCGCCCTCTGCCGCCCTTCGGCGCACATCTGGGGAGCTGAGCGACAGCGCGGTGAGGTAAACTTTGCGGCCGTCTGCGACCTTGCCTCGTTGGCGCTCGAGACAGGCGTAGGCGTTCCAGAGGACAAGCGAGTCGCGGTTGTCGGCAAGGATCAATTTGGCGCGCTTGACGGCGCTGTGAGCGCAAAGGCGTGCATGTCAGCGATCGCGAAGGGCGTCGACTGTGATTGGAGCAGAATGCACCTCTTGATGTTCTGCGACGCCTCGAACGAGATTACGTACAGCGCGTAGCGCGGGTCGCGAGGGAAGAGCTTTCGTAGCTGCTCAAGCACGTTGCTGCACAAAGAGTGGATCTGGGGTTCAGCGACAGAAGATGCGAGTGAAAACATGAAACGTCGCACCCGATGACAGGTTCGAGGCGTTCGTCCACCGAATGTCGGACAAGAAGGTTGGAACCGGACGAGGACGCCGGTACAAGTGCTTCAGTCGTGACTGGCGACGCCTTGATGGGACAGTCGAAGGGCGAGGGGATGCCGCCTTCGCGCTCGACCTCCATCCCGCCCTCTCCGATCAGCTTGCGTGGCACGTTTTCCGAGCGCAGGTGGTCCGGGAAGAACTGAGCGCGCGCGAGCGGTGCGTGTGCGAGCGTGTTCAGCAAGAACGCATCGGCAAAGAAGGGTGTTGACGTCGCCGCGTCGGGCGGGGCGAACGGGAGGTCGAGGAACGAGAAGAGGGCGTAGATGAGCTGCAGGCCAGACGTCGGACCATGCAGGGGGACGAGGAAGGGCTCGACGTCAGGCCAGAGGACAACCTTGAACGGGTCGTCTTCGTCCGTCACATCGTCCGCCAGCTTGCGTGGCTCGTCCTCGGTACGGGCCGGTAAGATGGATTCGTCCGCGAGCATCTCCGTTGCGAGCCAGCGCGAGAAGGGATCCTCGAGACCAGATCCAGGTGGCGGCGGGGCTGAAGGCGCGGAAGGCGCTGCGGATGCGTCGACCGAGTTCCGCCAGCCCTGCGAGCCACTCTCGCCGAAGCGAGGCGCCTCGGCCTCCCAAAAGCGCTCGAGAGATGAGAGCTGCTCGACCCATGGCCAACGGGCGATGCTCGGCGGCATGTAGAAGGTGAGCTCCATCTGCGCCTGGAAGATGGCGAGTGCACGCTCGACGTAGCCTGCATGTACAAGAAGTTTGGGTCAGACAAGCGCAGACAGAGGCTGCAAAAGGAACGCACCTGCCTCGCGCAGCGCGAAGCACGCCCGCAAAAGAAGGTAGATTTCAACACCTTCAATGTCTTCGCTCTCTGCAATGGCCATAGCGTTAGATCTGTACGAAAGGCCGCCACGAGCAAAAAGACGAACCTAGAGAACCAGGCTCGGCCTGTTTACACATCGTCCTCAGTCTTTGCAGCCCTTCTTCAGCCCACGCAGTGATTTCCCCTCCCTCTCCCTCCTGCCCGGCGCGCGTCGACATCCGCCAGTTCCCCCACGCCCGCCAGATATGGACGTCGTGCCTGAGCGGACCGGCGAGGACCGCGTCCCAGCGCTTCGCGAGCGCGGGTGCGGGCTCGACCTCCGCGGCGGCTGTCAGGAGGGCGAGCATGAACTTTGAGTCGCGCTCAAGTGCGGGGTGCGACAGGGCAGCTCGGTCGAGGATGGTGAAGGTGATGGCGGACCGCGACTGAAGTGATGGGCCCGCAGCAAATTGCGTTGAGGACGATGCACTGGCGCCGGCTCTTTCGTCGAATCCGGCGAGGGCGGAGAAGCGCGCCCAAGCGAGCCAGTTGTCGACGTCGAGTGGGGTGTCCTTGGCCCGCTGCGCGAACTGGACGTTGCGGCTGCGGTAGGCTGACTGCTTGCTCTCGACGTCCGACGCGTCCTCATCCTCCTGTTCGTGCTCTGCGGCGAGGCGCCCAAAGACACCCTCTTTAAGGGCCCCATCCTCCTCGCCCGATGACGAGCCACTGCCCTCCTCCTCGATGGACCGGTATGCAGGCTCGGTCGGCGCCTCAAGACGAGGTCGCTTGGACAGCCGCACGTAGTCGCTCATCGACGGCGAGACATGGTCTTTGGCTGCCGAGGGCTGGATGACGAGCGACGACGAGTCGAGAAGAGACCGAGCGAGCTTGTCCGAGTAGCGCAGCGTCTGGCGGGTCGCGGGTACGGTACGAGTCAGCTTTCCCGTAAAGTCGACCAGCACGCAAGGAGCTCGCACCCTAGATTTGTTGCGCCTCCCATCCCACTCGACGACGAGCGCACCCGCGCCAGACCCGTGCGGATCGCGGGAGATCTTGAACCCAGGTGGGAAGCCGACGATGTTGCCCGCTGTCGTCAAGCGCCGAGAGCTGTCAGCTAGCGCTCAGAAAGGCGATGAGGCGCGAAACCGCACCTCCTGCACGGCGGTACTTGGCGACGCTGTACGAATGCAACGAGCCGTACGTGACGTTGCCGTCGTCGCCCGTGGTCGAGACGTAATACGTCTCGTTGACCTTAGGCAGGTCCTCCGCGGGCAGCGCCTGCAACGCCCGAGACGACGACGACGAAGGCCTGTGCAGATCGTCGGTGTCCGGTTCGAAGCGTGAGGAGCTGCCATGAGCGCGGGGGGAGCGCGACCGCTTGCGTTCGTGCCGATGGCGGTGCGAGCTGCTCGAGCTCTCGCCTGCTCTCTCGTCCCTCCGGCGACGCTCAGACCTCTCGTCGTCTTCCCTCCGGCGTCGCTGACGCCGGTCGCCCCTGTCACGCGAGCGCTCGCGCTCCCTGTGTTTGTCCTTGTGCCTGCGTGAGGACGAGGCAGGGTCGGGCGAGCGAGATCGCCGGTCGCGTCTGCTCGAAGAGGAGGGCTCGGGTGCTGGAGGTGCCACCGGCGGAGGAGGGGGGAAGCTTGGCAGGTCCGGGAAGGACGAAAAGGACGGTGGAGGCGGCGCCATCCTCTTGCGCGAGCCGGCGAGCTGCGAGGACGAACGGGATGATGGTCGTGAGCTGGCGAGAGCTCGAGGTCGTGAAGCTCATCGGCGTCAGGGCGGAGTGCGCAGTACGCACGGCTCAAGCCGCACCTGTCAGGGCGGAGCAGGGACATGTATCTCTACGACTTCTACGGCCTGCATGGGCTCTATAGTCTGCTCCCAGGCGTCGCTTCGACCCCAACCTCGCCGAGGAACTCCATGCGCTCGACGCGGATGCGGCCCGCGGGCGCCCAATCGGCCAGCGTCTGGACGGCCTTGAGCAACGGCTCGAGCAGGTCGCGCGTCGCGCCATGGTTCTGCGCGCCGCGGAAGTGGCCCTGCAGTTGCGAGCGCAGGTGAGCTGTGAAGTGAGACGAGAAAGAGAATAGCAACGGACCTTGGTCTGCAGACGTTGGATGGAGCAGACGAGCAAACACGGTGAGCAAGAATGTGAGCAGGCCGGTCGATCAAGGAACAGAGGAGGAAATCGGTAGATACCTGAGGGGGAAGGTCCGATACGAAGCACAGAACCAGACAAAGAAGGGAGGACTCAAGCGGCGTAAGGATGCGCATGTCGGAGAGCACGGGGGTATACTGCAGAATATCCCACCGTCAGCCTCAGGAAGATTGAGGTCGGACAGGGAAACGCACGATGAGCTTGAGCGCACTGTCGACAAGGTTGGGGTGCCCCCAACGCAGCGACTCGATGACCCTGCCCGCAACCTTGCCGTAGACCGAGTTGAAGAAGGCTCGTCCGCGGCTGAGCTCTTCGAGGACCTGCTCCTTACCGCCCTCTCTACCGTCCGCCTTGGTCTCGTGCAACGGGATTCCGGGACCCAGCGGCTCCCAAGCGGTTGGGAAGGGATGCAGGCTCTCGACGCGCTCGACCGCAGGCCAGATGGACGGATGCTGCTTGGAGAGATGCGTGCTGAACGTCGTGAGAGCCGAAATGGTGAGTGGGAAGCCGATGAGCGGGAAGGACTAGCGCGACCACAGGAGAGACGTGATCAGCTGCAGCGGGGGGCTTGGGAGGTCGAGAGCGGCGAGGTTGGGATGGGGGTGAGGCTGCTGCGCGCCACCCCAGGAGACATGCGCCAAGGGGAGAAGGACCGACCTTGAGCAGCGCCTCACGGATGCGCACCGCCAGCACGACGCCTGTCTGACCACGCTTGTCAAGTGCCTCCCACTCGGCTGGAAGCTTGGTTGACCAGGCGGGAAGGGCGGTCTCGTCCGGCGCGAGATGGTCGAGTGCGTGGTCGAACAGCTGGGGAACGGCCTCGGGCTCGTTCAGCCTCGCCAGGACGGCTGCGAGCAGCGGGAGGTGGGTGGCCGTCGGCGTTAGAGGCGGCAGGGGCGGCGCGAGAAGCTGCTCGAGCTGGAGGTCCGACATGGCGACGAGGAGGAGGAAGGACGGGTGACGGTTGTGAGGCGAGCAGCCTGGGCAGGCGGCTCCTTTCCAGTCGAGCTTGGTGATCTCGTCCGACCGCATCCGCACGTATCGAACCATGTCCGCAGTCATCCCCAACCGATCCCCGCACACTGCTCGCAGCGCAGATGCAGACGTAGACGACGACGCGCTCCACGTCGTCGGGCAGTTCAAGCAGGAGCACGAACCGTCGGTCGCTGCACCCATCGACCCGCGCACCCTGAGGCTTTCCTTCTCCCCGCTGTACTCTTTCGTCGGCCTGTACAGGCACGTCCCTGGTCCCTCTCGCATGCTGCATATGGCTCCCGTGCTGACATGCGCCGTATCGACAGGCTATTCACCGACCGCAAGCTCCTCGCGGCCGTCTGGAGGAAGTGCAGGAACGGGACCATCCGAGGTACGTCACTGCTGTCCTTTCCTTCCCGTACCGCGACTCACCCTGCCATCTGCTTGCCGCAGGACTGCTGGTCGGTGGGGGATGGCTGGCTGTGAGCTGGCGTCCGCAGTTGGCCTTCATCCGCGCGTTCGGCAACTACATCCCACGCGTCAGCCGCCTCCAAGGCGAACACGTCTACTTCGGCGTGAGTTGGAGCCGCTGCGCGCGCCGCCCCTGCCTGCTGACCGGTCTTGATCCCTATGCTGACATTCTGCGGTTGGTCTTGTGACAGTACAACATCCCCGTCGCGACGTATGCGACCGTCTTCTTCCTCTCGGCCCAGTTCTACTACGTCCTGCGCTTCTTCCTCTCCAAGAACATCAGGATCGCGCGCGCTCGAGCTTGGGCACTGGTCCGTTCACCTTCGAGTCGAACACCACAAAGGACGAGGCTGATCGTTTCAGGACTTTCTGTGAGTAGACGGTTGAGTCGCGCGGCAAGCCGGCAGAGTTCTGGGGCCCGTACGTCGAGGAGTGGCAGTCGCCGCCAATCGACAAGGCGCGCAGGATGAAGAAGCGCATGCAGCTCACGCGCTACGCCCTCGGCTGGGCCGGGCGCTTCGTGTTTCACAAGTGTGCGTCCCGTCGCTTCCTTTGCTCGGAGGAAGGAAAGGGACCTGACTAGTAGAGTTTTCATGGCGAGCAGTCATCCTCTTCCCGCTCAACTTCATCCCCGTCGTCGGCCTCCTGTACGTTACTACTTCGCCTCGTGCAAGTGCGGATCTTGAATGACGGCACACGCTGACTTACACACGGTGCCGACCCCAGCATCTCGAGTGCTGTCAAGGCACTCGGCACGGCGCGCTACCTCCACCAGCCTGTGCGTCGGCCTCCGCCATCCTTCCGACGCGATCGCGCTGACAGTCTTTCCTCGCAACGGCTGCAGTACTATGAGAGCAAGAGGATGACGCCCGAGCAGATCGACGTCTTCATCGAGGAGCGCAAGTGGGACTACCTTGCGTTCGGCTTCACAAGCGCGCTGCTCGAGAGCCTGCCGTTCGTCGGCATGCTTGCGAGCGTTTCCAACGTCGGTCTTTCGTTTCCTCCTTTTGCTGGTTGTAAATCAAGCTGATATCGTATCCTGCCATGCTATAGCGAGTCGGTGCTGCCATGTGCGTTCGCCAAACTTGACTTGCTCATCCGGTCCTGCGCAGCTGACACCCCTTCCTCCCCTCACAGGTGGGCTTTCGACCTCGAAAAGCGCCAAGCGGCCTTCCGCTCCGGGCAGCTCCAGCCCCGGCCGCGCACGCAGACGTCGGTCGACCTCCTCCCGGCCGCGGAGAAGCTCGGCCTGGGTGGGCTCGGACGGGTGGACGTCAAGAGCGACGCGGTGCGGGAGCGGGTGGACGTGCAGGATCTCGTTGGCGGGTGGAGGGAGAAGAAGGATCTCTGAGCACGAGCGAGATCGATGGAAGATGAGCCTACCTTCTCTCTCTTTCTCTTTGCTCGCTATCTGCGCACGACCGCGACAAGAAGAGTACAACGACATGCTACAACGAGGTCAGGTATAGAGAGTCGGGGCACCAGCTGCCTCAAACGTACGTCAACGCCGTCCCGAGCCGCCAGAGGCTGACGATCTCAAGCGCGACCTCCCTGAACGCCGTCACGACCCACTGCCCGAGCAGCTCGCGCCAGCCGACCCTCCTTGCGCGCGCCCGACGCAGTACGAACACCGCAAACAGCAGGAGTGCAAGCGGGGGCAGTGCAAAGGGCGGGACGGCCGCCCTGATCCGCTGCAGGAGCGACGGCGCGGGTTGGGGCGTGAGCGCGCGCGAGGGGAGGGTCGGGCTGCTTGGGAGCGAGCCGGTGTACGCCGACCGGTTGGTAAGCGTCGGTGGTGGAAGAGCGGGCACGGAGGTCGGGGACATCGGTGGGCGAGGGCTTGCTGGCTCGGCGTCGGTGACGTCGGGTGAAGAAGAGGAGAAGGACGACAGAGAGACGATGGCAGGGCGGTCTGCCGAAGGAAGGACCTGTGAACTGAGCACGGGAGGCGGTGACGGCGGTCGCGCAAGCCTCGCTCGAACGCGCTGCAGACAAAGAGATCGGTCATCGGTGAAGGCTCTCAATCGTAAGGAATTGAAGGGACGCCGCCCAACGCACCTCCTTGCACGCCACTGAGACGACCTCGTCCCACTCGACAAGCCTACGCGCCTCCTCGCGTTCTCCCTCACCCTGTTGGGCGAGCAGCTCGACCCAGTAGTGCTCCATGACGTCCTCGTAACCCTTGACCGCATCCGCGACCCAGCGCTCCCCGGCCCGTTCCTCCTGCACGACCACGAGCGCCGGCAAGACACCGGGTGCGATGCCGCCCAGCCAGTCCTCGATGGTGCGCCGACGTACGTCGATTGGCCGTCCAAGCGACGCGCCAGCGCGCGATAACGTAAGAACGACCGCCGGGGGCATGTGCTCGGGGGCGAAGAGGTCGGCCGCGCGCCGCTCGAGCGCAGCGAAGTGCTCGGCCGTCTTGCGCTCGTCGTGCGCCTCGCCCTCCGCAGTCGCCTTGTACAACATGACCTCGGCCGTCAGCATCAGCTCCGCCGCCTTGGACCGCCAGCGCTCGTCCGCTCGCGGCTTGGGTGGGAGGTCGGACGCCCAGGACGCAGTGGCTGCGTTTGGGCTGGGGAGGAGCGCAAAGAGCTGGCTCAGCGAGCCGAGCGCCGACGCGTGCTGCCGGTGCAGGAAGTGATGCGACGCCGTCTGGTAGAGGTCCTTGGGAGTGTGTGTCGCGGACGACGTGCGCGAGCGAGGTGCGGCGGACGGAGGCATCCTGCTGTCGTTGGGCAGGTACGGGCGGCGGTGGGGTCGAGCGAGGGCTTCGGAGGAGTGCGACGAGGCGAGATGGCTCTCAAATCAGCCCCTCGATGGCGCTTCTTCGCAGAGGTTGATTCCGACGCACCCGAATGACGTGTACGGAGTGAGCAGGGGGGCTTTGGAACGCCGAAAGGGTGACGAGTGGGTCGTGCGAGGTGCTGGGCGCTGGTGGGCGGCGTCATGCGCGCCCTCCACCCCCGGGTTTCACCTCGCCGTCGCGCCCTGTTGCCCCCCTGACAATATAAGCATCCGGTCCTGGCTGCTGACGCTCGCTGCTCACCAACACCCACCCTCTCCTTCGCTCAGCTCCCAAGGTCCGCTCTCTGTTGCTGTGCTGCATCGCCGAAGCCGGTGCTGCTGTCTGCTCTCGAATTCCCGACGCTTGTGGTCGTCCTCTTAATTAGCCCACCTCTCCCTCCGCAACGCAGTCATGTCCGGTACCATGAAGGCCGTCAACATCAAGGGAGGCAAAGGAGACGCCTCTGCTCTCTACATCGACGACAAGACGCCCAAGCCGACGCCCAAGCCCGGCCAGGTCCTGGTCAAGGCGAGTCGGCAGCTCATCACCTCTAGTCGAGGACGACTGCGCTGACCAAGACGGCCTCCTGATCATCCAGGTCAAGGCCTTCGGCCTGAACAGGATGGACATCCTCCAACGTGAGGGCAAGTAGTGAGTCCCACTTCTCCTTCCTGAATAGTTGGCGGTCGTTGAGCACTTGTCGCTGCAGCCCTGTCCCACCGCAGGCAGGCGACATCCTCGGCGTCGAGTTCTCGGGCACCATCGCGAAAGTCAATGACGAGCCGAAGGAGGTTGACGGGCAGAAATTCTCTGCCGAGAAATGGTCGGTCGGGGACGAGGTCTTTGGTATCGCCTACGGCGTACGCTCTTTCGCTGGACTCGCTGCCATCTTGGGGACAAAAGGGGCTGACGAGCTCTTGCGTTGCTGGTGTGCAGGGCGCGTACGCGCAGTACATCGCCGTGTCGGGCGCCATGATCCTCCGCAAGCCCGAGCACCTGTCGTTCGTCGAGTGCGCGGGCATCCCGGAGAACTTCCTGACGGGTAGGTTCTCGTAGCCGCTCGGTCGTCCAGATCAGCCCTCTGACCTTGGCTCATTTGGGACCACGCACAGCGTACCAGGCCCTCGTCCTTGTCGGCGAGTACCAGAAGGGTGAATCAGTCCTAATCCACGCCGGGGCGTCCGGCGTCGGCGTCGCGGCCAACCAGATTGCGCGGGCTTTCGGAGCCAAGCACATCCTGACGACGGCCGGGTCGGACGAGAAGGTCAAGTTCCTCGAGAAGCTCGAGGTCGCGCCCACGCGCGGGATTAACTACCGCACGGAGGACTTTGCCGAGGTGGTCGCGAAGGAGACGGACGGCAAGGGTGTTGACGTTGTGCGCACTGCTTCGTTTTCCGAGCTTGAGGTACAGAGGGCTGACGGTCCTTTCAACGAGCGCAGATTATCGACTTCGTCGGCCAGGACTACTTCACCCGCAACATCGACTCGCTCGCCCCGTCCGGCCGGCTCATCTTCCTGGCGGCGCTGTCGGGCGCCAAGGTCGAGTCGTTCGACCTGTCCAAGATCCTCTACAAGCGGCTCGCGCTCAAGGGCACGACGCTCCGCGCGCGCGACGAGGGCTACCAGAAGAACCTGCTCGACAAGTTTGAGCGCGAGGTCCTGCCCGGCATGAAGGGCAAGCCTGGCGGGATTAAGGTCATTGTGCACGAGGTGTTTGACTGGGAGCGCGTCCGCGAGGCGCATGAGATGATGGAGGTCGGGCGCCGGTTCTCCCTCGACCGTTGCACAAACGGTGCTGACCCACCCTCCTTCCTCACACACAGGCCAACAAGAACAGCGGGAAGATCGTCCTCACCATCCCTGACGACGCTTAAGACACGCTTTGCTTGAACTATGTCCTTGTCGCTGTGCTCTCTGCCCTAGCCCGTGATGCCCCGTCCACTTCGCAGCGTTTCGCAAGCACGGGCGGCGAGCAAGATCTCCAGGCATGGTGATTTCGGATCGCCGGAAAAGATACAGAAGTGGATGGAGGGGGTCGAAAGGAGAAAAAAAAGAAAGGGGGGGTCGACAGCATCAGATGGTTTACAGAGAAGGTCTTGATCAGGAGTCGGCGAGAGTCGGGCGGAGAGCGAGAGGGAGGTTCAACAGAACGCGCGCGTCGGAGAGTCGTAATGAGGTTGAGCGATCAAGATAGATATCTGACGATGGGAAGGATTCGGTGGGACAAGGGCAAGGCACGAGACGGAAGCGGAAGCGAGCTGTGTCGGAGAAGGAGAGTCGTCAGTACAGGGAACGGCGCAAGGGGAGGATAAGGAGCGAACGCACAGGTCAAGCGGTGCTAACGATTAGTAGCCGCCCTGACCGCCCTGCTGGTAGCCACCAGCCTGGTAGCCACCCTGCTGGGCACCGTAGCCGCCGGCGCCCTGCTGGCCGTAGCCGCCAGCACCCTGCTGGCCGTAGCCACCGGCGCCCTGCTGGCCGTAGCCGCCGGCACCCTGCTGGCCGTAGCCGGCGTCGGAGTAGGACTGCTGGCCGCCGTCTGCACGAGAAAAAAATGTGTGAACTGAGTCAGTAGGGCGTCGAGCTGCAGTAAGGGGCACGCAGGAACCCACAGCCGCCCTGTCCACCGTAGCCTCCTCCGCCGTAGCCTCCACCCTGCTGGCCGCCGTAGCCTCCGCCACCGTCTGCAAGAGAACGGCAAGGTCAGTCAACAACCTTTCTCGGCGAATATTGCAGAGCGGACGAACAGCCTCCACCGTCTGAGAACAACCAACGCAAGAAATCAGTACGACACCTATGATGACGATAGAGGAATTGGGGACTCACAGCCTCCGCCACCGTAACCTCCGCCGTAGCCTCCTCCGCCCGAGGGCTTCGAGTTGGCGAGGTTGACGCGGATGCGGCGACCGTCGAGGTCCTGGTCGTTGAGGCCGTTGATGGCGCCCTGGGCCTCCTGCTCGGAGGCGAAGGTGACGAAGCCGAAGCCGCGCGACTTGCCGGTCTCACGGTCCTGCGTGATGGTAGAGCATCGGCGTGGAAGAGTGAGCGGGAAGGTTTGATGATCCGGTAAAGCAATAAAGCGGGCTGACGGTCATGACGATGCACTGCGGTAGGGCAGGACGCAAGTTTGCGCGGGCAAGACGACCCATGCAAAACGCAGCAGCACGTTGGCGACGAGGCGGATGGTCAAGGAATAGCGGATATTCAAGAGCGCGACGAGAGGTTTGGCGATGGGAGCGTTCAGCGGGAGCAAATCGGGGCAAGGTCGGCAGGAGACAGCAAACCGAAGCCAGAACGAGCCGCGAGCCGAGCAAGTAGTCCGGAATGGGTCATGCAGAAAAAAAGAAGGCGAAACGGGCACGCGATCAGGGGACTGGACTCGGCGACGAGCAGGACGTGTGGGCGACGCCGGGGGTGGGGAAGCCATCGGCGCGCCCAACGGGGAGGCAAGAGAACGAACGTCGGTGACCTGGCCGAAGTTGGAGAAAGCCTGCTGGAGGATGTCGGTGGTGGTGTTCCACGAGAGGTTGCCTGCGGGGATGAGGAGGGAGGGGTGGAAGGAAGCGCGAGGAAGGCAAGAGGCGGGCAGGAGATGCAGCGAAGTCAGACAAGACAGTCCGCAGCCAAGGCGTCACGACGTCGAAGCGGGCGAAAGAGGAGGCCCAGCGGATGGAAGGGACGTCGAGGCGCCGTCCCTGAGCCCTGCGCTGCTGGGTTGAACTGCTCCATGCGGTTGATGGGCGGCTGCTTCCAGTCGGGAGGAAGCCCTCGCCACCACCGCAGGCCTTAGGCTGCATCTCGGCCGTTCCTGACGCCCATCTCGAGTGCCATCCACCCCCCGGACAGCCGCTCCTCCGGCCGACCGACTGCGCGTGAGTGGGGAGGGACGCACCGACGTAGACCTTGGACATGATGGAGGTGCTGGTGGGGAGAAGGAGCGGGAGGATGGGTGGGTGACGGGAGATGCCTTGGCCGTGGCTCGCCTCTCGCCGAGCACGGGCTGAAAAGCGCGAGACTGGGCGGAGTCTCAAATCCGACTTGCACCGCGCGTTTGCGCTCGCCATCGAGGACTGATCAGCATGGCCAGACGATGAGATCCCATGCCTCGCTGACAGTGGACTTGGCTGCTGACGGCGCGCTGACATCTGCCGGCCTTCAGAGCGGTGGACCAGGTGGAGAGCGAGGCGCGACGAGGGAGCGCGAGACGCGGGGGGCGCGCGCGCGCGTCTCATTCACGACGCGCCTGCAAGAGGGATCCAAGACGGCTTCAGGCAGGGTCAGGCGGACAGTGCGCGCGTCACCTACGTCAAGCTCGCTGTGCGGCGACGGCTGCTGCTCGCTCGCGAAGGTAGGAGAGTGAGATCTGCCGTCAAGCGCGGGGTCCGCGCCCCCCTCGCCTGTGCGACGCTGGCAAGGCGGAGCGGGATGCGACGACTGATCAGGTCGGCCGTCGCGCCACGCAGGGCCATGGCGTCTGCAGCTGGGGCTTGAGCTGCTACCATGGAGTGCGACGTCCGACGTGGCCTGAAGCTGCATTGTCGCGCGCGAAGAACAGTGACCCCTGTCCGCGGCGGGAATGACGACAGGGCAACCGACCTTCCTCCTTCCTCCGTCTGTCGCGCTCAACCCACCACCACCACCCACCACACCTTCTCCTCCTCCCATCACTACTGAAAGACATCCTCAAACCCCTCCGAACCATGTCCGTCCCCCAGGCGCACCAGGCCGTCAGCGAGAAGCCAGGACCGCTCGACGTCAACAAGGCCACCAACGCAGCGGACAAGGGTCTGTCGCCGCATCTCGAGGAAGCGCTTCTGGACCAGCGCTGACCCCAGGCTCACCGCCTTGCAGAAGGCGACGTCAAGAGGAAGCTGAAGGTGTACGAGGTTCGTCTTGGGTGTCCCCGTCTTCCCAGGCATCCATCCAGGCGACTGACCGTCCCTTCCGCTTCCCTGCCGTTGACCAGGCCATCAAGGCGATTCAGGCCGGCTACCTCCCGACCAACGCCCAGGTCGACAAGGTCTTGCACAAGGCGCTCGACCACCACCTCGTCAAGCAGAGCCAGCTCTCGCCCGCGTCGCGGCAGATCGAGGAGGATGTCAACGTGCGCTTCTGTCCCGCTTTGGTCGTCGGTGTAGACACTAACCCATGCTTTGGATGGCGCGCTGTAGGACGTGCTGCAGACGCTCCGCGACATGATCAAGAGCAAGAACGAGGACGAGATCATCCAGCGCTTCCTTAACGAGACCAAGGGCGTGGGTCCTTAGCACTCTCGCCGTCCGCCGTGAGCCGTCACTGACACACGTCTCCCACCCGCAGCCCAAGCTCGACCCGACGGCCAAGGATGTCCCGGTTGACAAGCAGCAGGCCAAGGAGGACGCCGCGACGGCCGCGAGGCACCTGCGCGTCCTTCTCAGCCTGTTCGTCAGCAACGCCGACATCCGCAAGGTGCTGTTCGACGTCGGCCTCGTGCGTGTTGTCCCTCAGTCTGGTCCGCATCGCACCCGACTGACGCTTGAACCTGGGTCTGCAGGTCGGTCGAGAGCTGCTTGCCGCCTCTGCCGTCAAGGCAGCCGAGAAGATCCGGCCGACTGACGAGCAGCTGCGCAGCGTCGATAAGGAGGCCTCGCTCGGCGAGAGGGTGAGAGGCTCCTTCAAACTCGCTCTCCACTCCGGGAGCTGATGTATTGAAGGTCTCCTCACAGCCATCGTTCCGACCGCCGTCGTCCGAGCCGAGGACGAGCGCCGGCGGCGTTGCCTCTGAGGCGAAGGAGGGCTACTCGCAGGCGCAGGCCGTCAAGGACGACACCAAGGGGACCGCGCTCTCGACCGCGCACGAGGCCGTCCAGGCGGCCAAGGAGCAGCGTACGAGACAGTTCGTCGGCAACAAGGAGGCCCAGCTGCAGGAGGTCAAGGACGACTTGACGACGCCGACGTCGCCGAAGACGGAGGAGCGCGTACGTGCTTCCTGTGTGCAGACGTTCTTGAGTCTTGCTGACACATCCCCGCCTTCTTCAGCGCACCCTCAAGGAACGCTACCGCGGCCTGAAGGAGCGTTTCGGCCCGAGCGACGACGACTCGGACAAGTACCGGGCGCAGAAGGCGCGTGCTGAGAGCTTCCTCGAGGAGCACTTCCCCGAGGAACGCAGGGATCAGTTCATCTATCGGCTCAAGAAGGCCGTCGTCGCCGAGCAGCAGCGCGAGGAGTACGATGAGGGTGCGTCTTCTCCATCCGCCTTCGTGCGCTGGCGCTCACTTCCGCTTTCCTGCTACCCCGTCAGCCATCTCGTCCATCCTCGACATTCTCGAGACGTACAAGGATCATGCTGGCGCCCTCAAGACGACGTCCGCCACCTCGGCGTCTGAGGTCGCGGCCGACCCGGGCTTTCAGCGCTCGTGGACGGATCTCAAGGACATCTTGACACGCCTTGCGGGCAGGCCGCTCGACGGCGTCATCGCGGCCGTCGACCAGCTGTACGTCGACGCGAAACATGACGAGGAGCTCAGGGTGTTTTGGAGCGACGCCAACGGCTACGTCAGGAAGGTGCGTCCGTCGAGGCTTCTTGAAACGTCGTTCCGCGCTGATTGGCTGTGTCACACGACTATAGGCGCTCCTCGAGCCCGGCTACATCGTCGAGGAGCAGTGCGCCGCCGGCGGCCGTGCACTCCGCGAGCGCTTCAAGTCGTTCTACGACCACAAGGTGATGCCCTTTCAGTTCTCGTCCCTGGCTGCCAACTGACCGTCCCCCGTTACTCCACGCAGTACGCCACCCACAAGGACCACCTCTTCGACGAGGTCTCCTTTTGGCTCAAGGGCTTCTCCGAGGGTGAGTCTTTCGACCCTGCGACTCGTGCGCTCATACTGACACAGCCGTCTGCCAGACCCGCTCAACGCCCGACTCGGGACCGACATTCAGCGCCTCGCCAAGGACCTCCTCTTTGACCCGGACGGCTCGCTCGTCTACAAGTCCGAAATCTTCGAGGACTTCAGGCAGGTCGTCCTTCCGACGCTCATCGAGTGAGTGTTAGGGCGTTCCACGCTTAGCTCCTTTGACTGACCGTTGCTGTCGCTTCCGAATTTTGCAGCCAGGTCGGCTACATCCCCATCCCGAGGATCGAGTTCCAAGACCGCCAGGTCGATCTTGTGATCGAGAACCTCGTCCTTCGAGGCGAGACGTGCGTCCCCCCGTCTCGCAATCATCCCCGTCACGTCCGAGCTGATGTTGAGCCCTTCTGCTGCAGCCTCTTCCCCAACTTCGTCGACATCGAGACGTCGTGGCACACGCGCTTCTCGCCGACCAAGCCGTCCGCCGTCGGCAAGGGCGCCAACCGGGCCCGGGCCATCATCCAGCTCTCACAGATCCAGGCCGACCTGCGCGACGTCAACGTCTCGTTCGCGAAGAAGACAGGCTTCCCCAAGCGTGTGCCCCCTTTCGCTGCCCACCTCTGCTCTCTAGAAAGCTGACCACCTCTTTCTGGCCCTGCAGTCAAGGATGCCGGCATCGCTGACTGCCTCATTGGCGGCGAAGGCATCTCGGCCACCATCGTCCTGGAGTCCAGCCCTTCAGGCTCCCAGTCGCTTTTCACAGTCAAGAGCGTCAAGGCACACGTCGGCACGCTCAAGGGTGCGCTTTCAGCTGCCTGCCCTCCCTCAATCTTCACTGACAGAACAACTTGGGCTGCTGCAGTCGCAATCCGCCACTCGTCACACGACTTTGCGTACAAGGTGATCCTGCCGCTCGTGACAGGCCTGATCAAGCGGAACATTGCGCACTCGCTCGAGTCGTCGATCAAAAGCGGACTCGCCTATGTCGACACGCAGCTGTATTCGGTGCGCTCGCAGGTCAAGGAAGCGGGCTCGAAGCCGGGTGCGCTTCTCCCTGGCGCGCGTTCATCGTGAGAGACGAGCTGACAGGTTCGGATACGCGCCCACTTGCAACAGGAGCGAGCAAGGTTGACGCGTTCTCGAGTTTGCTCTCGAAGAAGAAGGCTGAGGGCGAGGAGGCGGCCGGAAGAGTCCAAGCGAAGGCGGAGGACACGCAGGCGCATGTTACGGTCCGTTCCTTCGCTTCCACCTATTGCGTCGCGAGCTGACTTGCGTACCCTGGTGCTGCGCAGATCGGCGAGCCGGTCAAGTTGGCCCAGCCGATCCAGCCCGCGCCTCAGCAGGCAACGTATCTCCTGAGGGACGCCGCCCAGGCTTGGAAGTCGCCGGCCTTTGACTTCTGAGCGTGAGCGCCCCAGCCAACCGTGAACGCGCTAGCGCTGCGCGCCACATCTTGACGACTTCATGCCCCCGGCTCGATCTTCTCTCTCGACCGCTTTGACGATCCTTCTTGTATCCGTGCTCGATTTCTCATGCCCCTTTTCACTGTCATCTCGCGTGCTGAAAACTTGTGGGACGTCGCCGAGGGCGCTTCGCACTCGCGCGCCGAAGGAGGGCCGAATGGGGTCTGCGTGTGAGTTTGCGCTCGTCTGATCACAAGGGGATCTGGTGGGATCGAGTGCGATAGTGCCGGAGAGACGCCGGGTGCCCGTTCAGACCCTTGTCTGTCGTTCTGAGGCGTCCCGATGAGGTCGGACGGGCGCGTAGGTGGACCGGCGGGATTCGTGACGCACGCAAGTTGCCCTCGGCAGCCACTCCCTTGCAGCTGTCCTCCTTCCTCCTCCCACCCACCCTTTCCCCCCCTCTTTCAAGCACGACACACGACCGACATCGCACAGCATGTTCCGATCCACCCTCGTCCAGTCGTCCCGTCTCGCCGCCGCGTCGTCGTCGTCGTCGGCGGCCGCCCGCTTCGCCCTCCCCGCCGCCGCCGCCGCCGCTGCGTCCGCCTCGGCCAGCCGGCCCATCGTGGTCCAGAGGCGAGCGTACCACGAGAAGGTTTTGGACCACTACAACAAGCCGCGCAACGTGCGTCCCGACTCTGATGCCGTGTCCGAGGAGGAAGAAATTCGGCGGTTGGGAGGGGGGAGGGAAGGGTGGACCGCGTGCAAGAGCTGCAAGCTGACCCTCCCGGGCTGCCTCTTGGACAACGCTTCCTTTCGCACAGGTCGGCAGCTTCGACAAGCTCGACAAGGATGTCGGCACCGGTCTCGTCGGCGCGCCTGGTGCGTCCTTCACGCCCTTGTTCGGCTCTGTCCGAGGAAATGCTGACCAAGAGTCTCGCTCTTTGCGCCGCAGCCTGCGGAGAGTGCGTCCCTGGCTCCCTCACCCATCGGCCAGGCGCATGAAATAGCTTTGAAGAGGCTAATGAGCAATTTTTTGCCTCGTACCCCAGCGTCATGAAGCTGCAGATCAAGGTCGACGAGAACGGCATCATCTCGGATGTGTGAGTGGAGCCTTTCGCTGGCTCGCTTTGCCACTGGCTGGCGAGGTGCTGAACTCGGCTCCTCTTCTCTCCCGCAGCCGCTTCAAGACGTTCGGGTGAGCCCATGATGCTGTCTGACGGACGTTCTGATGCGCGGGCTGACCTTTTCGACCGTGGTCTTGCGCGGCAGCTGCGGCTCGGCCATTGCCTCGTCGTCGTTCATCACCGAGCACGTCAAGGGCATGACGCTCGAGCAGGCCGGCAAGGTCAAGAACACGGAGATCGCCAAGGAGCTCAGCCTGCCGCCCGTTAAGCTGCACTGCTCGATGCTTGCCGAGGACGCCATCAAGGTGCGTCGCGTCCCCGGCCCCCTAGTGGACGAGGAAAGCTGGACTACGCAAGATCCAGTTGCTCACACACCTTCTCACTGGCTTCGCCTTGCAGAGCGCCATCAGGAACTACAAGTCGAAGCGCCCGACGGCGTCGCCCATTGTCGCCGATGCTGTGCGTTAAGCTTCACCCAGGCTCATGCCAGCCTCTGCTGACGACCTCCTTTCCTCGCCGGGGCAGACCTCGTCGGCGACGACTGCCTCGGTCGCCGCTTGAGCCTCCCGACCGTACATCCACTCGCTCTACCACCGTGACCCATGAGTTTCCGCCTGTTCAGCGCCCTCCTTGTCGATCCGCCTTCGCTCATCTGATGTAGCCCAGCCCGAGCGCCTTCTCCCTTTTGTGGCCGCCTGTGCCTCGCGCGGCCCTTCCCCCTTCCCCCTGTCTCTCCTCCCGTCTTGGTTTTGCGCCCATATCCATGTAACAGTTCGTCGTTGCCAGGGTGTGGAGAAAGTGGCGTGTTGGATCTGGGCGACCGGAGGGCCGAGGCCCCACGCGGCAGAGCTGTCGCCGGCCGCAGAGGGGAGCCGACCGACCCGGCCGCCCCTGTACCTCTGCGCGCGACCGTCCAGCATCCACGTCCCCGCCGCTCCCGGGCAGCCGACCCACTCGCCCTTCTCCCTACCCTACCTCCGCTGGCCTTGGTCGGGTCCGGTGCCGTCCCTGCCGCCCGCCCTCCCCGATTTGGCTCGGAGCACGGCGCAAACTGCCGTTGAGCAGGCAAGCAAGCACCAGGAATAGAGCCCTGCCTCTGCAGCACGACACCTGATCCAGCCGGCTCCTTCCTCCTTCCTCTCCCTCTCCCCATCCGCCCTTCCTTCCTTGTCGCCTGTCTCTCTCTCTCCCTTGCCGCGCTGGCTTTCCACCGGGCCCATCCAGCCCGCTCGCCATCCGGAACGCCAACAGGGACCATGCCACCGCCCGCCAACGCGCCTTGTCCTCCCCCCAGCGAAGCACCAGGACCAGCCGCGGCCTCGGTCCCCCCTTTGCCCTCCCGCCAGGCCCTGCTCGCCCTCATCGGCGTCCTCGTCGCCGTCGGGCCCTCGCCTGCCGTCGCCGCGCCGCGCCCGACCGAGCGTCTGCAGTCAGACGCGGCCGAGGTGCTGGCGGAGGGCTCGCGTGGTCGGGCTGAGCCCCCCCGCAGCCAGGAACACCTCGGACGACCGGCAGGGTGGGCGGGGGACGCCACCGGCGGTCGCGACGGGCGGCGGATGGTCCGTCGGCCCCCCCGAGGGCGCCCACGGCGCGCACCACCACCGCCAGCAGCAGCAGCGCCGTCTGCATCGAGCGCATCGACGTCGTCCCTTCCTTCGCCCACGGCCGCTGCGTCGTCTTCCTCGATCGGCTCGCCGCCCTCCGCGCCGCAGCCGACGCCCGGCCCAGCCATAAATAACGCGCTCAGACGGGTCGCACACGCGTACGGCGTGTCCACGACGCGCGGCCTCGTCGACAAGTACGAGGTGCAGTCTGAGGGCTCGTGGGAGCTCGCCGAAGCCTGGGAGCTGTACGGCGTTCGGGTGAGTTCCTTCTCCCCTGCCTCGCCCGTCCGTGTGACGCTGACGCGAGGCATCGCCTCCTTCATGCCTGCTGCTGACGCTGTTTGCTTGCTTGCGCCACCCTTCGCCACACTGCAGGTCGGCGCTTCCTCCTCCGACGGCGATCCAAGCGCGACCGAGGACGCGCTCGCGACCTCGAGTTCGTCCGCAGCGGCGAGCCCGACCAGCCTCCCGCCCGGCTGGGGTCAAGGCAGCCGCGACGAGTTCGAGGTGCCGCTCATCGTCGTCATCAGCGTCGGCTTGACGTGCATCGTGCTCGCGACAATCTTCACGTACGTGTGCCCTCCTCCCCCCCCCCCCCCCTTGCGCGGACGATTCAAGCGTCGCCGTTCATGATGTGCTGACATCGTCTTGGAATACTTTCAGCTTCCTCGCACGGCGGAACAAGCAACAAAGACTTGCACGGGGGGCCAAACGTCACGAGGAGAAGAAGCAGCGGCGCGCGCGGGAGGCGGCCGAGGCGGCAGCAGCAGCGGCGGCGGCGGCGACGCAGACGCAGCAAGGGCCGCGCACGCAGACGCTCTCTGTCTCCGAAAACGGC
This sequence comes from Cystofilobasidium ferigula, assembly GCA_014825675.1. NCBI lineage: Eukaryota > Fungi > Basidiomycota > Tremellomycetes > Cystofilobasidiales > Cystofilobasidiaceae > Cystofilobasidium > Cystofilobasidium ferigula. Next base: position 32,744 of record MVAM01000010.1, read on the forward strand.
TCGGGCGCGGCACGCGGCGGTGCAGACGCCGCGTCCGTCGTCTCGTCCGCGACGTCGTCATCGCTGTCGACGCGCACGGGCGGACCGGCGTCGCTGAGGCCGCGGTCGGGCAAGGCGCGCATGGTCGGCACGCTCCGGTCGGCCGGCAAGAGCCTCCTGCGCATCAGCAAGGGCAAGGGCCGGATGCCGCGCAGGACGGACACGGCCGAGCAGCATGAGCCGGACGATGACGACGACGTCTCGGGGGCGTCGGCAGCGTACGCGGGCGGGGGCTCGTTGGAGGCAGGCGACCGCGGGTTGTCCCAGTCGGTTTCGTTCCTCACAGGGCCGTCAGATGACGCACACCGGCGGAGCTCGTTCCAGCAGTCGTCCAATACGACCGCAGACGGCGGCGGTAGTGGCGGTAGTGGCGGCAGCGAGCCCGTTGGCCCGCCAGAGTTGTCGAGTCGCATCATCATCACGGACACGGACGCGGACCCTGCGCCTGCGCCGCCGCCGCACCCGAGTCACCACGCGACGCCGCCGGCGTACCACGCTCCGCCGTCGTCCTCGTCTGCTGCTCCGGCCTGCGCGCCTGCCCGCTCGTTTTTGAGCACCGCAGATCCCTCGCGCACCGACGACGCACAGGGCAACGCGCACCTGTCGCCACCGCTGCTCAGGCTTGGCTCCGGACCTCTCCCTTCCATCCCTCACTACCCGCGCGACGAGAAGCGGCCCCTACGCGCCCCCTCCCCGCCGCCGTCCTCGTCGACACCCGCGCGCTTTTCCTCTGTCCGCCTCCCGAGCGAGGCCATGCGCGTGCACGCGCGCCACCTCGCGACGGACGACAAGGCCGTGCTGGCGCGGATGGCGAGCGAGGCGAGCGCACCCGACGCCGACGAGGCGGAGGAGGAGCAGGCTAGGGGAAGCGCGCCGCCGGTGTGGGAAGCGAGCGGGGAGGACGCCCTCCTTGCGGCGCACCACCCGTCTGCGCCTGCCGAGCTCGACGGCGCCAACGACGACGCCTCGGCCGTCTCAGCGGCGGTGTCCACGCCGGCGGTCCCTGCTCCGCCGCGCCAGTGGGGGCGCAAGACGCTCGCCGACCCTTACTTCGAGTCGGCCGTCGCTCGCCTCACCGCGGACGACGCCGGCGGCGAGTTCGCGCCGATGCCGTCGCCGTCGTACCTCGATGGGCCGCCGAGCTTGCTGCCGTCCGCGCCCTCTGTGCCGGACGATGGCAGCGACCAGATCGACGGGCTGGCATCTGCACCGCCACTGCTCGAGGAGGATGAGGTGGATGCGGAAGCAGGACCCTCGGCGCCGCCGATGCTGCCCTGTGACGACCTCGACCCCGACGACCCTCATCTGCACCAAATGACCGACCGGTAGACCTGCTGCCCCTAATGTATCTCAATGCGGAGCCGTTGTAGTAAGCATTCCGGCGTGTGCGAGCTTTTGAGCCGAGTGGCGGTCAGCAGGCCTGCGCAAACACCAGACGTCACGGCAAGGTTCCAAGGAAGCAGAAAGGTCATTAAAACAGGGTCTCCTGCACAGGTGCGAAGGCGAGGGCTCGTCAGCACTGATTCAGAGGGGGGCGCACGTCGAAACGGTGCGGGCTGGAACGCACCTCGTCACGCAGGTACTCTCCGACATCGCTGCGAGGCGGCAGGGAGGGCAGGGCGTAGGTCAACATGGGCGTTCTCGCGGGAGTGCCGACACGCAGATGAGCAGGAGCGGGTGACGCACGCCTGGTGGAAGACGATTATCGACGTCGGGTCGAGCTTGCGCGTGTCCATCGTCGACCGCGCCGTCACGCCGAAGCCGAGCGGGATGTCGCTCATCGAGTAGACGACGACGCCCTGGTGCTCCGGCGTGTCCTCGGTGATGCGGCCGAGATGGGCCTTGACGACGTGGTTGCCGTACAGGAAAGGGAGCTCGCCGTTGGGCTTGATCCACACCTTGAACTTGGCGTACTTGGCCAGGTAGTCGAGCGACGTGACCGCCAGCTTGAACTTGCCCGACTTGGAGAACCGGCCAAAGCACGTCCCGAGCGAGATCAGGTTCGGCCGTGCGACCGAGATCGACTGCTTCATCAACGGCGTCGGCAAGTAGTACACCCTGTGAGCGACCGGGCAGCAGCGGCGAGGTGCGCAGGGAGGGCGGTTGGCGACAGTGTGTGTACGTTCAAGCCGCAGCAGATCAAGAGGCGAATAGAAAGAGCAGAGGTGTCAGCTGCGAGGCTCAAGCAGCGCGCCAGCCTGACGACGCCAGACGCACCTGTCCTTGTGCAGACGGAAGCAGTGCTCCTCCCCTTCCGGCCGGTCGACGAGGTGCACGAGGTTCTTGCCCTGCGAGACAGAGTGGGGTGCAGGCGAGGGCGTAAAAGTACGTCAGCCCTGTCGATAGCAGGCACATCCGTCCAGCGTGACAGGAGAGACGCACGATGTAGTTGGCGAGCTCTGGAGGGGGTCGAGCGACGGGGACGCAGCAACACGAGAGAGCGAGCAGCGGGCGGCCGCAGCGCAAAGGGTCAGTCCGGTGGTTGGCTGGGCTGCAGGCTCCGAAGCGAGGAAGAACGGGGACCAACTCGAGAAGACGGCCTTGGTCTCTTCCTCGGTCAACGGACGCATGCTGGCAGAGAGATGGGGAGAGGGTAAGGGGGAGGGAAGGGGGGGGGGGGGGGATGCTGCTGTATACTCGGCGTCGAGCGTCTGCGCGCCCGCTGAAATTCCGCCCAAGTGGAGCTGCGACGACTCATCGCCCGGTCCTCCAGCCCCAGCTCGACACGTCGCGACACCGGTCCCTTCCAGCCCATCCTCTCTCGTCCAGGTGAGCTCTCGAGACGCCGTCTGTGGGCCGACGGTCGGCTGCCGTACTGATCGCCCTGCCTTTCCAGCGACCCCAGCGGTGTCCGCCGCCGCCGCCGCCGCCATGATCTCGGACTCGACGCTCACTACCATCGCAGTCCGTCCTTGCCTGCTTCAGTGTCCCTTCACCTCGGCACCGAGCTGACCTGCCGCCGGCAGAACTCGCTCGGCGTCGTCGCCATGAGCCTCATCGTCGGCTACCACGTCCTCGAGGTCAACCACGAGACCGAGACCGAGTAGGGAGCAGGCTCGACGCCCTCACCATCTGCGCTTTGACAGCCCCGGAACACTCGAGCCGGCGATCTTTCCCGCTCTTCCGCCCCCGATACGATCTGCCATGCCTTGACGAGAGACTGCGGGCGTGAGGACAGCATGCGAGCCCTTTGGCAAGCCAGTGTGCGTTACAAGAAGTCAGATCAGGGGCGGTCGGAAGCGACCGACGGCTTTGGGCTGAGCCGTCGACTCGACCTCCATCCCATCCCTCTTCGGCAGCCCCTCTTATCTCTTTCCCTTCCGCGCCCCACCTTAAGAGCCAGGGCTCCAGCTCGCAACGCAAGATACGCCACCTCCAACGCTGCCTTCACCCGGCGCATCCCGCCCTCCGCTCCCTCCAGCGACAGCTCAGCATTTGCCTACCCACCTTCAGCCCACGCCTCGCCCTCCAGCCCTCCATGTCCGCCCCCGCACCCCCGATCGCCGCCGAAAGGCCCGCCAAGCGCCCGTACCAGCTCACGCCCGAGCAGCTGGCAAAGCAGGAGGCGCGGAGGGCAGCCAAGGCGGCCAAGGCGGCCCAGGTCGCGCACGAGGGCGAGCGACCGCTCCGGTCCAAGGAGCAGATCGCGAAGGGCGAGTTCAAGCGGCGCGAGTGGGTCAGGCTCGACGACAAGGTCGGGAAGGCGGCGGAGGGCGAGACGGCTGTCAAGATCATGAGCTGGAACGTGAGGCCGTGTGTGCTCTGCTCTCGTTCGACTTGACCCGTGCTGACCCCGATGACGATGAACCAACCGCGCGACAGATGCTCGCACAAACCCTCGTCCGTGAGGCCCTCGAGCAACTTGAATCCGGAGATTGACACGGACTGACCTACTCGCTCACAGGACGAGACCTCTTCCCTGGATCGGGTGCGTCGTGGCACTGTTTGGCGCGGGACCGTCGCCGACTGACACTGGCGGGGCTGCGCCTCCGTCCCCTGCGCAGACTGCCTCAAGTTCGCGACGAGGGAGCAGATGCTCATCTCGGAGCTTACGGCGTACGATGCAGATGTTATCTGCCTGCAGGTGCGCTCGCTTTCTCGTCTTCGGATCAGCGCTGTGCTCACATGACTTTGTTCTCGACCGGTAGGAGGTCGACCAGCTGCCCGCGCTCTTGCCGCACCTGACGTCCTACACGCCGACAACGGGCAATGGCCGCAAGAAGCGGCACGGGTGCGTCGTTCTGCACAAGACGGCGTCGTTCGACCAGATCGGCAGCCAGGTCGTGTTCCTCGATGAGGCCGAGCTGCGCGACGGCGGCGGCGAGGACAAGGCCAGGTGGCGCAGGGCGGGCACGCGCGAGACGAAGAACATCGGGCTGATGGTCGCGCTCAAGAACAAGAAGGGCAAGGGCGGTCTGGTGCGTGCGGATCCTCTTGTGCTTGAGTTCGGCATAGAGAGCTGATAGGCGCTCTCCCCTCGCGCCGTCCACCGTCGAACAGATCGTTGTCACCACGCACTTGTTCTGGCACCCGCTGTATCTGGCCGAACGTACGCGCCAGGTCGCCGTCCTGCTGCGTGAGACGCTCAAGTTCCGCCAGAGCGGCGGCTGGGACGACTGGTCCATCGTGATGGCTGGCGGTGCGTCGCGCTTCTCAGAGCACGTCCCCGGGCAGTATAAGCTTATCTCTCCGGCTGCGCGCATCAGACTTCAACACGCAGCCATTCGAGCCGTCTTACACGCTGCTCGTCGACCCGTCGCACGCTCTAACTAACCAGCACAAGGCCGACCTCAAGAACAGCTCGGTCGTGCACAAGTCGCTCGACAACGTCAAGTCGGCGACGCCCACGCCGCCGGCCGGGAAGCCTGAGTTCGTCCCGCCCCACTCGAAGCCGGCTGCGCTGCCGGAAGACGACGGCGACGACGGCGAGGGTGAGGGAGAGGAGAAAGGCGGCGAGGGCGAGGGGATCATGAAGAACGCCCGGCTCGCAACGGACGACGACGGCCTGCTGTCAGTCGACGAGCTCGCCCAGCTGTTCCGCGACGCCGAGCAGCAGGCCGGCGGCGTACCCAAGAGCTTGTACCAGGAGGCGAGCGTTCTCGGCGGTGGCAAGGGGCTCGAGGGGCTCAAGCTTGGCGACAGGCTGAAGGACGAGGAGCAGTGGCTTTCCATCGGCCGCGGCGAGCCGTGCTACACCAGCTTCACGCCGTACGTTGCCTTTTGACCGATTGTGCTCTCCAGGCCGCTGACCGTCGTTTCCGTGTCGCACGACAGGTTTTGGCACCTGACGCTCGACTACATCTTCCTTCTCCCGCCGGCGACGACACGCGCGTATCCGCGTATCACTGCCTTCCTCCAGCCTCACTCGCCCGAGACGCTCGGTCAGGGCCTGCCCCGGACGAAGATCAGCGCGAGCGACCATGTCATCGTCGCTGGTGAGATCATCCTGCCCGCCTAGAGTATAGAAAGAAGCGTTGAGATCCAGCTGCGTCCGTCCACCCCGTAGTCTGCAAGCCGTGCCTCGCACCGGTGACTACTCTGAAGCTCACGCAAACTCGACGCGCGCCTCGCCCCCGCCGCGCTTGATCGCAAGCCCGCGCTTCCCGACGGCGTAGTAGATGCACTTGACGCCGCCCTCCTCGCCGCCAGGCACCTGCGCGAGCGCCGCCTTCATCGCGCTCATCGGGAGCGAGTGCGCGTCCGCCTGCAGCAGCCGGAGGAACACATGTGCCAACAGAATGCCCTGCGCCGTCACCGGGTGCGCGGGCGTTGAGGAGGACGTCGTCGAGGTGATCGAGGTCGGCGCAGCGGGCGGGGGTAGCTCGGACAGCGCCTGGATCGCGTCGCTGCAAGAATCACGATGAGCAGAGCATCAGTCATCGCGGCAACGCGCCAACCGTGGACGCTGAGAACGCACTATGTCTCTTGAGGAGCAAGCGTCTGCTCTTCCGAAGGCGCGAGAGGCGATTGCCGAAGGATGTCACCGAAGGGCGTCCAGAGCTTGGTCTGCAGCACGGGATCAGTCATTTTTGACCCTCCGTGTGGCAGACGAGACATGAGACGCACAAGGATCGCCTCTTGTGCCTCCGTGAGCGGCTTCTGCTCTCGCGCTGTGGGCGCGGGTTCCGGCTCCGGCTCGTCAATCTCCACTGCCGGGATGGGGTCCAACGCAGGCTCGACGAGCGCCGGCGCACGTTCCTTCGCCGGCGGTGTCGTCTGCTCCTCTGGCTCTTGTATTTGCCTCGGCGGCGACCGCGGAGGAAGCTCGAGCATCACGGTGTCATCGTCCCCCTCGCGGCGCGAGACGTCCGGGTCGTCGATAATGGTGTCGTCGAGCAAGTTCTCGTCCGCGTGCTGGGACGAGCTCTCGAGGCTGACGGACATGTCAGCCTCACCCTCGGTCTCCTTCTCGCCTGCCGGCGCCTGCGCCGTGATGGGCGCAAAGCTGAGCGCGGACGGGCGCGTGAGCGTGCTCGGCGCGCGGCCCTTCTGCGAGTTGTTGAGGAAGCGCGTAATCGTCGGCGTTTGCCAGGCCGATGTCTGTGCGGCGGAGGGAGGAGGCATCTTAAAGAGCGACGGCGCGGGGAGGGACGGTCGAGGCGACGGCACGGCGATGGGCCTGCGAGCCGACTTTGGCGTAGGAGGAGCTGCCATCTGAACGCGCATGGGCGACATGAGATTGGGTGGCTGAAACCCACACAGTCGGTCAGCGTCGTATCTATGACCGCATACTGGCCGACGGACACTCACAGGTGCCGCTCTGGTCTTCTTAGCAAGCATGATCTTACGCTCGAGGGCCTTGACTTCGGCCTCCTCCTGCGCAAGCAGCTCCTGGATGGATGGCTCGTCGTCCTCAGCGTCCTCGGCGACCTCCTCCGGAACAGCCGACTGCACACGACGCGTCGCCTGATACCGCAGATCATCAGCGCATGCGCTCAAGTGAGTTGAAGAGAGGACTTGACGCACCAGATCCTGCTCGAGCTGGGCGATGGACTCGCGCAGCGTCTCGATCTTCGCGAGCTGAGCGGACGCGAGCTTGCGCTTCCTTGGCATGGGTTGGCTACGGAAGCAGTGAAACGGAGCGTCAGATTGACGGCCAGCTGCTGACCATGGCTCGGAGAGGAAGAAAGAGACGCACAAGCCATCCATGAGCTTGAGCGCAGCTTCGAGCAGCACCTCGGGCTCAACCGGCGGCGCCGTTGCCGGCCGCGGCCGCAGGGGCGTCGCTGGCTGGAGCGGGTTGAACTCGAAGAACGGCTGGTCAGGGACCGAAGGCGCGGCGTGGGTCGAGCTCGGCGCCGCTCGGGGCCTGAGGGGCCAGGAAGGAGGGTAGGCAAGGTGAGCAACAGACGGACGCGTCCAGGAGGAAGGGAAGGTAGCTCGAAGGCAGAGCTCACCCGACGTAGTTGAACATCTCGCGCTCACCGGGCTCCGCGTCTCGCAGGAGCATACCGGCCGGCGTGTGGAACGCCGCGGTGAACGGTCCCATCGGGGCGGGTGCGCGACCCTGCCAGACGTTCGAGGACGGTCCTTCAGCCCAGTGCGCTCACGAGAACGCAAGCATAGGACTGACCGTGAGCTCGAGCGTGCGGTCTAAGGCCGCATCCAGGCGTGCAAGGGCATCGGCCAACGCCATGGCGGTGTGTTCAATTGCTGACGGACGGGTCGTGAAGCGGCCGTGCCAGGGTCGGGTGCGTGTTGAGGCAGCCGCACGAGATCAAGGAGCGAACGCGTCGGGCTGCACGGAACTTTCAGCCGCCACATCGACCCGGCAGATCATGGTGCGGCAGGCAACGAGGCAGATCATGAACATGGAGGAGGGAGGGACACTTCCGAGGAGTAGAGGGAGGGAGTTTACAGGTGGGAGCAGGACGCTAAGGGTGGTCGGCGAAGATCAGTCAAGGAAGGAGGTGCACAAATCGTAGTCAAGTCGTGAGGGGAAAAGGTGTCGACAGGCAGAGCAAGGAAGAGAGAGAGGCAAGGTCCGGACGGAGTCTAGCAGGCACAGGCCTCCTTGTTCGTGGACGTGTTCTCGCCCAGGCTGACGTTGCTGCTGGTGGCGGCGGCAAGGGCGGCCTTCGCAGCAGCTCCGGGCCGAGCAGCGCCAGCGAGGGTGTCGAGCGGGATCTTCTTGGCTGTTCGGACACGACAAGCTCGTGAGCGAGGGTTGGGGGCGGGTTGAAAAGGTGATGAACTCACCAATCTCGGTGAAGATCTCGCCAACGCCGTTGCCCGTCTTCGCACTGGTCTCGAAGAATAGCAGACCGCTCTCTTCGGCGAATGCAGCAGCCACGTCTTTCGGCACCTCGCGCAGCGATTCGTTGCCACCGGTCGCCGGTGACGAGTCTTCGTCCTCGGTTGCGCTCGCCTCAGTGGGAGGGGTGACGAGGTCGACCTGGGACGAGCAGCAGACGCATCGTCAGCGACGTCGGTTATCTGCCGCGGATAGGACGCACCTTGTTTCCGGCAAGGGCGATGACGATGTTAGGGTTGGCCTGGCGCTGCAGCTCCTTCACCCATGCCTTTGCCTTGTCAAGTGACGCCTGCGTGCCGGTCACCCATTATCAGCCCTGAACGTGCTGAGCACCTCGGAGAGAACGTACAGCCTTCGTGACGTCATAAACGACGACAGCAGCGCTGGCGTTGCGGCTGTAGTGTACGAGAGCGAACTTGTCAGCGCTGAGTTCGGTGAAGGTGAGCAGCCGATGGTGCGTGCGCACTAGTACATGGGGGCAAGCGAGTGGAAGCGTTCCTGACCGGCGGTGTCCCAAACTGCGGATCAAATCTCTCCTCAGTACGGCTAGATCCCCAAGCTAGGTGCGAAGAACGCACTCTCAAACTGCAAAGGGGAGTAGAGGCAGACGGGTCAGCTGCGCAGCTCTGGCCCATCACGCAGCCCTTGAGAAGGGCCTCCTTCGGCTCAAGAATCAAAACGCACCTTAATGACCTTGTCCTCAAGCCGACACTTCTGCGTGAGGAAGGCTGTCGGGAAGGCCGGACGACGAGTCGACAGCAGTAGTTAGATGGTCAGCGCTGCTTCGTTGTGGCGCACGCTCAGAGGGCTGCTCGCTCCCCGGTCTTCCCTCCTCAGGGACTCACCAGCGCCGATGGTGGGCTCCTTGTTCTCAGCAAAGTCGTTGCTGACGAACCGCATGACGAGGGACGACTTGCCGACAGCAGCCTCGCCTAGTGCAGGGAAGGAGGGCCAGGGTCAGCCCTCGGATTCGGAGGGGCGACGGAGGCGAGAGCAGTCCGCCGCTTCAAAGGGTGTGACGCACCTAGCAGGACAAGCTTGACCTGGATCGGCTTGGACGACGGAGTGGCTTCAGGAGCGGACATGGTGAGCTGGTTGCTGGTGAAATTTGGCGGACGAGGAGACTCGAGGAGGAAGGCAGGTGGGGGTACAGGGGCAGGAAGCAATGACCCGCTCGCACGAGTCCCTGCCGCACCAGTGGCTGAGCACGAGGTGGATTCACCTCATCCAACGCCCCCGCAGGGAGCAGCACAGTAGCGCTGAACATCTAGGAAGGCATGTCCTGTGCTACTCACATCCATGTTGACCAACCGCTGCACTTAGATCGATTCTGTGATTCCGGTTGAGCTCGTCCGGGAGGGAAGCAGTGGTGCTTGGCCCATCGCTGCGCTTCGCACCTCGCCTTACCTTGACTCCCGTGCCTTCTACAACCAGTCTCTAGTAGCCTCGCCATTGTTACAAGCAACACATGGCAATCGTGACCTTCTCAGAGCGTCCATGCGTCCGATCTACCGTCATTAGTTGAGGCTGGTCGTCCGCGCTTCCATCTTCGCCAGCTCGGCCTCAATGGCGTTGTTCCCCTGAAGCGCATCCGACGGAGGCACTTCTCCACCGCTCTCGTGGTCGCCCGCGCTCGATACGACGTCCAACGAGTCCAGAGGAGGTAGAGTCGATGACGAGGCGGTATCGGGGCCGTCACGTGCGTTAGAGGACGAAGGTGGAGGAGGCGGCGGTGGCGGCGGCGAAGCGCTCGCAGGTCCGTGGTCCGAGTAGGACGTGTAGACCGAAGAGGGCATAGCGGTGCCGAGCGCGCTTCCTTCGGCTTGCTCGTCGTGGTACTGAACAGCCTCGCTCGTTCCTGCGATAGGGTGACCAGGTCAGGTCGCTCGCGCCTCGGTTTAACGGAGCAGGGCGCAGATGGACTGACCTGGCGCAAGAGTGTGAGCGAGCAGACCCCCTGCCTTGTGCAAAAGCGACGACATGGCGGGTAGAGAGATGTGCGTTATGGTGAGCTGCTCAACCTGACGCGCTCTTTCCCTTGGTGCGTTGTCTGGGAGCCATCGCCGCAGCAGCGCCCAACGCGTCACAGCCTGGCGCCGCCGACAACCCAGCTCACCACCACGGCCGGCTGACTTGTTCGCCGTCGCCAACCTCGCGATCTGGCTGCTTCCTACCAGGCTGACACTGCGACATCCCATCTTCTTGCTGCAGCTGCTCATCTCTTGGTGCTACTGACATCAAGTGCCTGCGCTGATAGCCGTCGGCGGAGTTCGCCGCCTCCAGGCTATTTGAGGCCACCTGGCTTCTCCGTCCGTTTGAGCGCGGCGACGTCGCCGCGGTGATGGAGCAGGGCGGGGGCGCGCACCTTATCTCGACTCGACGCACGGGCCTGCCGAGGGCTGATAGGGAGGACGGCTAGCTGATGTTTAGAAAGAAGGCGAGGTCATCTGGCCTCTTCCTGACCACCAACATCCTTTTCCCCCCTTTCCTCCTCCTTCACGCCAGCAAAAAGGCTCAATAAGGATGGCCGACATCGAAATCGACGAGAAGAAGAGCGGCTCAGTCTCGGAGAAAGTAATCGACACTGAGGAGCAGCAGCAGTACGTCTTCCACTTGCCATCTCTTGCGCAACCCCCCCACCTCTTCGGCGCTCCCTGGTCCCTTGCTGACTTGCGATTGTCCGACCTCCGCAGCGTCAAGGACGTCGATGCTGCCGCCGACCTGGTCGAGGGCTTCGAGGGCGAAGTCGACCCCGAAGAGGCCAAACGCGTGTTGAGGAAGATCGACTGGCACCTGCTCCCTCTGATGATGGTGCTCTATCTCGTTCAGGTACGTCAATTGACCCTTGACCCACCGCTCACAGCCTTACGTCTGACATCCACTCTTGGTTCTCTTACAGTTTGCGGACAAGGTGCGTCTCTGCTTTGAGGGGGAAGGTTACCCGCGCACGCTGACCTTGGTCATTCTGCCTCCACCATCAGACCACCCTCGTGCGTACCATCCCCCACTGTCCAGCAGGAGATCTCCCCCTGATCAGACCCCATCACTCGCTTTAGAACCAAGCCAACAACCTCGGTATGAGGAAAGACGTCGACCTTTCGGCAACCGAGTACAACTGGTGCGTCTCCCGTTTGACGCTGTCGCAACGGCCTGCTTCTCTGACTCTGCCCCCTTGCATCCATCAGGCTCTCAACCGTTTTCTACCTCAGCTACTTGGCCCTTGAGCTTCCGCAATCCTGGGCGCTCCAAAAGTTCCACGTTGTACGTCGCTATCTCCCGAAACGGAGGACTTGACTAATGTGAGGATTTGCTCGTAGGGCAAGTGGATGGCAGGCAACGTGCTCGTGTGGGGCATCGCACTCTTCTGCCACGCCGCGAGCCATAACTTTGCCGGTCTACTCGTCGTCCGCATAATTCTCGGTATTTGCGAGGGAAGGTGTGCCACTCTGCTTTGCGCCGGCGTCCGACCCGGGCTGACCTTCAAGCGTCTGGCAGCATCACTGCAGGCTTCCTGATCGTCTCGACTCAGTTCTATCGGCCCGAAGAGGCTGCTCGTCGGATCGGCTTCTGGTGCGCCGCATCTCTTTTTCTTTTTTTCGGTAGCACAGTGACTGATCTTGCCCCTCGTTTTCAGGTTCCTCATGTGCGCAGAGTTCATCTCCCTACGCTGGATGCATCACTGACTTGCTTCTCAACGCTACCTCCTCTAGGAAGTTAGTAGACGTCCGCCTGCCTCCCCTCAGTTCCTCGACTGACTTCCTGCCCTTCTCTCGCAGCGGTTCTGCTCAGATCGTCTCGGGCCTCCTCTCCTACGCCATTCTCCACTCGAAGATCTCGCTCGAGCCCTGGCGCATCCTCTTCATCCTTGTGCGGCCTACGTTCAGCCTTCTTCCTGCCGGCCACGTTACTGACTGTTTTCGCCGGCCCGCTTTCAAGTGGGGATCTATCACGATGGTCGTCGGCATCTGCTACGCCTTCTTCTGCCCAAGCTCTCCCACAGATGCCAAGTTTTTCACTGCGCGCGAGCGCATAATGTGCGTCGCTCCTTTCGTTCTACCTGAATCCTTAATGTTGACAATTTTCTTCCGCAGCGCTATTGAGCGCGTCCGCCAGAATAACGAGAGCTTCAACGCCAGCACGACCAAGACGTGGAAGCGCGAACAGTTTGTCGAGTGCTTGCTTGACTGGAAGGTCGGTTTCTGCTTCCTGCAACTCAGCTCAAGCGCTGACAAAGTGAAATTTCGATCATAGACATGGGCCTTCTTTCTCTTCGCCGCGGTCAGCAACATCCCAAACTCACTGACTAACCAAGTAATTTCTTTTGAGTCACTTTCACACTGCCGGGGGTGTCTGACGCCTGAAATTTGTCTCCAGGCATCGGCCATCATCAAGTCGCTTGGCTTCACGACGCTTCAGACGACTCTGCTCGGCTGCGTTTCTGGAGCCATTGAGATCATCACCGTACGTGTCATCTGTCGCCAGGAGGGCACGAACATCTCCTGACTCCCTTCGTGCGATCTCCAGATCTTTACCGGCACGTTGTGCATCAAGAAGTGGAACAACGGACGCGCCGTCATCGGTGCAATCTACTTCATCCCCAACATCCTCGGTTCCGCGCTCATCCTCGGCCTCCCCTAGTACGTCTTTAGCAAACCCCAGTTGGTCGATTGCTGACTCGCGGGCCACGTTTAACAGCTCCAACAAGGCCGGTCAGCTGTGCGCCTACTACATCGTGAGTCCTTTTCTTTCCCCTTTAAGCCGCGAACAAGGGGCTAATGTCCCTGGACTGTCTGAAGACTGGGTTCGGGTACGTTCTTTCGAGGCGTTTCGGCAGTGTGCGAGGAAGTTTCCTAACATCCCATGACCTACAGAACGACCGGCTTCGTCCTCTCCCTTTCGTGGGTCAGCAGTGTCACGAAGGGAGCTACCAAGGCCCGCACGACCAACGCCATCATGCTTGTATGTCTCCGCATTATCTTTGCGCTGTTCACGACAGTGCTGACAGCTTGCATCATAGGTTGGGTATTGCCTCGGCAACCTCGTCGCACCGCAGATGTGGCTCGCGAAGCACGCGCCTCGTAACGTTGTTGTACGTCGTCCTTGCTGCCCAACTGCCACATGCTCCCGCTCACGCGCAACATATCACTCGACAGCCTTGGATCGTCATCCTCGTCTCCTACTCCGTTTGTCCACTCATGATGCTGGGCATCGCCTGGGCGCTCAGGCGCGAGAACCGCCGGCGTGACGCCTTGCCCAACCGCGGCCACCTTGCCGAGGAATTCTGCTACGTGGACGAGGTTCAGGCGGACGGGTCGGTCGTCGCCAAGAGGGTCCCGCGCGAGTTCCTCGACCTCACGGACCGGCAGGACCTTGCTTTCCGCTACACGTTGTAGTCGCTGCGGAAGGGGTTGATGTGTTCACGTCGAGATTGTTCCATTTCCTTTTGCCCTAGTATACGGCCCTAGATACGGCCCTAGACCCAGTTGTAGATCTCCCTTAAAATCAATGGTCCGTTTTCGTTCTCATGACACCGACTTTGAGCAGATTGATCTGTACCAGAGCGGTTCCTACCTATCTTCGCCTTCATGTCTTTCCCCCCCTGCGCTCTCCTTCTCACTATGTACCCCGTCATCTCTGCGCCAGTCAACGCTCTGCATTGCAGACGTCTGCCTTATGCACAGTGCAGGACATGTCCATCCAGGATCCTGGAGCTCTACAACTCCTCCTTGCCATGAGCCGACGTCGAAGCGTCCTCCGCCAGCGGCCAGCAGAGCGCCGGACTCGACGCCGTGAAGAGGTACTCGCACTTCTCGGCCTCGACGACCGAGAGCAGCTCGGCCTCCTTGGCACAGGTGATGTCGAGCTGTGCGACAGAGCATGAGCAAGAGTCAGCGAGCGCGAACGTAAGGAAGACGTGGTGGTGGCGCTGGGGGGGGGGGGGGAAGCGCACCTTGACGCTGCGGTTCGGCCCGTTCCAGCATTTGGCGCCGTTGTCGTACAGCTGCTTCGAGTAGAAGCTCTCGGTTCCCTTCTTGGCCTTGTCGTCGTAGTTCCACTTCTTGAACTTGCTGCAGACGCGAACAAAGCAAGGCCAGGGTCAGCACCCAATTCGCTTTCACCCAAAGTTGAGCAACAAAACGCACCCCAGGCTGTTGGTCGCACCGCCCTTGTTCGACCTTTGCTTGGCCTCGCCGAACCAGCACAGCTCGTACGTGTACTCGCCGAGGTCCTTGGAGATGCATGCGTTCTCGAGCTTCTTCCACTCAGCATCGGGCCCAAACTTCTCCGACAGGTCGGCGAGCGACGTTTTGGCCGAGGCGAAGGCCTTCTCGGACGCCTTGAGTGACTCTTCGGCCTTGTGCAAGGCGTCGCGCGAGGCCGGGGAGCCTGCAGGGTATACACGCCGATGTTCAGCGATTTGCGGGCTCGCGCGAGAAGAAATTGAACGCACGGTTGGCAGCAGGAGACTTCTTGACCGTCGTGGACTTCTCAATGACGCCGAGCTTGACGAGCCAGTACACGAGGCCGGAGCGCAGGAAGTCGAAAGACTCGATGAGCGGGTCCGGGATGTAGTTGGACAGGTTGAACACTGTTGCGTGCGTCAGGAGCTCATCAGCCCGTTGAACAGAGGCTTAAAGGATGCTGACGGGGACGCACGGATGGCCTCGAGCTCATCGACAGTGCCCTGCGCGTTTTCGCTGCCGTCATCCCAGCCGACCAGCAGCCCGTCGAGGTCCGTCTTCTCGAGCACCTCCTGCAGCTCGTCCTTCTTCACCTCGTCGTCCTGCGTGCCTTCGCGCTGTTTCGTGACGAGCGGCTCGTCCGACCCGGCGCCGCCCTCGGCGGGCGCGACCCTGCCGTCGTAGAAGAGCTCCATGTACCCGCGCGCGGCGGCGCGGACGGCCATGTCCTGGTAGTTGGGGTTGTACGACCGCACGAGGTCGTCCATGACCTTGCGCAGCTCGGTCAGCTCCGTCTCCAGCCGATCGCTGCGGGCCGAGAGGCGCGAGAGGAGCGACCTGTGCGAGAGCAGCGACTTGAAGAGGGCTGCGCGCACACCGAGATGTCAGCCTGCATGGCCTCAAGGACAGCATCGGCGAGTAAGCATACGCGAGTCCTTGCGCTTCTGAATGGTAGCCGCCATCGCCGCCTCCATGCTCTCGGTCGTCTGCTCAGCCTTCTTCAGCTCCTCCTTGGCCGCAGCGACCGCCGCCTCCTGCTTGCTGATCTCCTCCTCGAGCCGCTTGCGCTCCTTGTCGGCGAACGCAATGTACGACGCGCGGACCTTGGAACCCTGTTCAAACGACAACGCTGGCGGTCAGACGGCGAGGGCAAGACGGCGAGGATGGGAAGGACGGACTGTGCGCCGGATCTTGGCCGCGGCCTCGTTGCGCTCCCTCGTCTCGCGCCCGAGCGCCTCGCACACGTTCGGGCACTCGCCCTGCGGCTCGTCCGAGCCATCGCAGCACTCCGGATCTGTGATTCGGTGCCCTAGTCAGCTGCCCCCCCCCCCCTGAGCGATAGTTTCGAGGTGAAAGGACGGCACCGCAGATGCCGTCGCCGACGCGACTCGAGATGACCCTGCCTGGCGTGTGGCCCTCGTTGAAGCAGTAGAAGCTGCCGTTCGCACACGCCGACGTTCCTGCAGCGCAACAGTCTCCGTCAATCATTCCCTTCTGATCAGGAGAGGTCGGGACTTGACGCACCGGGCTCGTCAGAGCCGTCGGGGCAGTCGCAGTAGTCGTCGTTGACGGCCCTGAACGGGATGACCTTGCTGCCGTCAAGGCAGCGGAATGTGCCCTGGCTCGAAGGCTTGTAGAGGTCGTACTCTGTCGGACAAGGCAAGGGAAGCGTCAGCGCTCTGCTCCAGGCGAGCAAGAGAGGCTACGAGGCAAGGTGCGGAAGCGCAGGCTGAGCCGCGATGGCAGGGAGGGGACGCACTGGCCGGGTCGAGTCCCACGATGGACGCCGCTGGGTGCGAGCTCGCCTGGGCGAGCGCAAGCAAGGGCAGGAGCAGCGGGAGCGAGGCGGACAGCATCCTGATGCGTCTCTTGAGTGAGGAAGCGTATGGTCGACGGCGGACTGAGCTGGCATCCGCCGACGGCGCGAAGCAGGGCACAAGCGGCTACGTCGATCGCACCTGCGCGGGCGTACTCAACTGGAGGCAGCGCGCAGGTCACTCGCAGTCGGCCCAGGATCATGAGCAGGCGCATGCATGGTGTATGCGTGTGGGAGCTAGAGAGGTGTACAACGCGCGTTGCGGTGGTCAGAATACAGTGCGGGTAACGTAGGTGCGGGATGGAATGGAGTGCAGGGTGCGCGCAGAGTACGAGAAGGAACAGAGGTGGTCAGGCAAAGATGGCTGTAGATGCTGGGCTCGTGGCAGATCCAGCATTAATGTCGTCCGACCAGATCGGTCAAGCGGTGTCGACCTCCATCGCTGACGCAGGCGAGGGGGAAGCCGCGTGATGAGAGTCCTCAACAGCCTGCACGTGAAGACGCAGGTATGAGCCGACATCAAAGCGACTCCAGTCGCAGCGCAAAAACGTACCTGGTCTTCCGTCCCACCGTCGTCAGCGTTCTCCCAGTCGTCCTTCTCGATCCAGCCCTCGCCGCGGCAGCCCTTGACGTCGCACTGGACGAGCCTCCTCCCGCGCTCGTCAACGATTTCGCGGTCCCCGCGCACGCGCGAAGCGACGCGCAGGCAGTCTGGGTGGAACCTATGCTCGCACGCAAGCCAAAGGAAACCGTCGTCCTGCTGCCCCGGTTGGTCGGCGGCGAGAAGGGGGACCGTGCGGCGCGGGGGCGAGGGCAGGTCCGGGTCGGCGTGCGAGCACAGCGGGTCCGAGCACCGGATGTGGTGCGCCATCTCGAGGTGGACGACCCGCTCGAGCAGCGTCTGCCGGCCTGAGGGCAGCACGTACTTGCGCTCCGGCGCCGGCGATGGTCGAGTGCTTGACGGCGTGCCCGGGCGCGAGCTTGAGCGTGAGTACGGGTGCCCGCGCCCCTGCGCATTTGCACCCGTAGCGTTGGGGATCGCACCGGCGTCCGATGGGCTCGGCGCGCCCGGTGGAGCGCGGCCTGGCGTCTGCCGGTGCGGACGCAGCGTCGTTGAAAGCGGGTCGAGGTCGAACCTGCACGTCGGGCAGTGCGTGCTCGTCCGAAGCCACGGCTCGAGGCAACCGACGTGGAAGCAATGCGAGCACGGTAGCGAGACGACCTGCTCGTCCTCGTCCGCCTGCGCGTCCGACTCGGGGATGAGCGAGCTCATACAGACGCTGCACTGCGCACCACCGCGCTCCGACTCTTCGACACCGGCGTCTTCCTCCTCTGCCTTCAGCGCGTGGTCGAGCCGATGTAGCAGCTCCGTGCTCGGCCGAGACAACGCGCCCAGCAGCTCCTTCGCGCGCTCCGGGTCGGGCACCTTGTCGTCATTGAGCCCTAAGCCCTGTCCAGGCGTGCCAAACGAGAACGTGATGACGACCGGCATGAAGGCCGGCATGTGGCCGTTGTTAGCAGCGCGGTGTTGCTGGACGAGGCTGGCGATGAACTGGTTGATGAGGGCGCCGAGACCACCAGGGGCAGGCGGTCGGTGCGGCGCGTCCGCAGCGGGGGCATCCTCCGCTCGCGCCTGGTCGCCCTCCTCCGATGTTGGAGGAGCGGAAGCAGCCGATGTCGGAGAGTTGCCTGAGGAGGCAGGCGGCAAGTTGCTATCTGCGCTCTGTGCGGCCAAAGGCCCAGGGAAGCTGGCGAGCCCAGGCATCGGCGCGACGCCCGGCGGCATGAACTGCGTGAACATACCCGGCGGAGGGATGGCCTGGATGACAGGCAAGCCCAGACCGCCAGCGAGGGTCGGTCCGGTCGATAGTGGCGGTAGGGTCACCTGCACCACCAGAAGACGTACAGCGGTTAGCGCACCGCCGACATCAGGCGGCCAAGAAACTCACATCCGGCCCAAAGAGGCTGCGCATCAGGGCCTCCATCTCGTCCCTCGTCGGCGGAGGTCCGCCGGCGGCGTCGAGGGCAATGTCAAGCCCGAAGAACGGCTGGCCTGGGAGCGGTCCGTGTGGCTCTCGCTGCGGTGGAGGCGCAGCGCCCGATTCGGTGGGGGGCTCAGGTGCGCCCGGTGCGGCGGCAGACGACGCCGACGACGCCTCTGCTTGAGTATCGGGAGGGGCAGGCGTGCCGGACGGAGAAGGATCCGCCATGATCTGGTCCTCGGCCGTTGACGACGACGTTGCGTGCTGCTCTGACGTCGTCCTAGGCTCATCAGAGTCCTGTGTGTCGGCAGCCGCAGGAATGGAAGGCGCCGACGGGCTACGCGAGAGAAGGTGGGGAAAGCCGATCCTACGGAGCGCATCGTAGAATCTCGTCCGGCCCGAGCCGCCCAGGGCGCCGACGCCTGTGCTAGGGGCAGCCGCAGGGGACGAGGTGGAGGGCGGCTCGTCGGGGGGTGAGAGCGTCGGCGACGGCGGATCGGGATGGTCCTCCGGCGAGTCGCCGTTACGGTGGGACGAAGACGACATGGCCCGAGGGTGCGTGTGAGCTGTTGTCGATGTGGTTCAGAGAGCAGGAGGGGAAGGTGGGCAGGGAAGGGGAAGGAGGGGGCGCTGATGACAGAGCAGGCGCACGACCGACCGGAGAGAAGCGACCAGAACGAACGCAGCAAGCAGTCAGGCCACAGATCATGCTTGCAGCTTGCGAGAGCACGCACGAGGGGTCTGCAGCGGTCGCCGATCTCGTCTGGGGTGTATGCTTGGGATGGGGGTTCGAGGACGACGGCCAAGGAGGCGGATCGAGCGGGACGAAGCTGGCAGCGTGGGAACCTCGCGACGGCCTCGTCCGGCGGAGGTCCAGGAGCTGGGCTGAACGACCATCGTCAACCCCTGAGGCATCGTGATGGGCGGCAGCACAGGTGCGTCTGACAGCTCGGCATGGTGGGAGAACCCGCGCTGATCTGTCGCTGCGTTTCTCCTGCAGCGGCCGTCGTCGAGTGTCCCGTCTGCGGATCCCTGGTCGCGGAGGAGGTCATCAACGAGCGCGTCCATGGCTTCTTCTGGCCTGAGATCCTGAGCTGACCACGACAGCTTAACGACCGCTCCTGCCGCCCGCCACAGGCACATCGACTCGGACTGCAAGCTGCTGAAGGCGCCGGTCGCCTCCTCGTCCAAGGTACCGTCCGCAGGTCTCGCGCCGGTCTTCCAGGCCGGCGCGTCGTCCTCCGCAACTTCGTCGTCCAAGCGCCGGCAGTCGTCGGACCACCCCAGCTCGACCGGCACAAGTCGCAAACGACATGGCTCACCACCCTCGTCTACCGCGAAGGATCGCGGCGGCGACAAGCGGCCTGCGCTCATCACCGGCGGCGCGCTGGGGCCTGCGCGGCGCAAGCGCCAGTCGTCCCCCCTCTCGTCGTCACAACGGCCAGACGCGGACAAGAAACCGCGCTTGACATCGGCCGGCGCTGTCAAGAGCGTGCAGCCCCTCGCCGAACGGCTGCGACCGAGGTCACTCGACGAGTTCTTCGGGCATGTACGTCCCTGCGCACGTACCTAAAAGCGTGAGGGAGGGCCGGACTGACCTCACTGCCGTTGTCCTCGCAGGACGGCCTGCTTTCGCCCTCCAACGGCGCGCTAAGGGCTCTCGTCACATCCAATACCCTGGGCTCGGCGCTGTTCTGGGGCCCGCCAGGCACCGGCAAGACGACGCTCGCGTCGCTCATCGCTGCGCACACGTCGTCCTCCTACCACGCGCTGAGCGCAACGTCCGCGTCGATCCAAGACGTCCGCAAGGTCATCGACGGCGCGCTCAATCAGCTCCGGCTGACGGGCAAGCGCACGCTCTTGTTTGTCGACGAGCTGCATCGGTTTACGAAGAGCCAGCTCGACGTGTTTCTCCCGTCGGTCGAAAGTGGAACGATCCAGCTCATCGGCGCGACGAGCGAGAACCCTTCTTTTACAGTGCCGTCATCTCGCATTCTGTGCTTATGGGCGTCGAGACTGACCAGCGCTGCACTTTGTAGATCAACCGTGCACTCCTCTCGCGCCTCAAGATTTTCGCGCTTGACAAGCTTTCGACAGAGGCGCTGAAGTCGGTCCTTCGGCGAGGTGTGCGCTTGTGGAAGGCAGAGCAGACGGGCGAGGCATGGCTGGACGCGAGGGAGGGTGAAGACGCTGTGCCGGGGATGGACGAAGAGATGCTTGAATACCTGGCAGGTATAGCGGATGGCGACTGCCGGTGCGTCGACCTCCCTACCCCGAATGCTTGAAACCTCTGCTGGCGTTCGTGAGGCTGACGACTGAGCTTCCTCGCGCAGAGTTGCCCTCAACTCTCTGGAGACAGCGCTCCAGCTCATCGCGCACCGCTTCTCAACGTCCGACCCCACCACGCCCCTCGCACCGACCGAGAAGCACGAGCTGCTGGCAGCGCTCAAGTCGACCCTCAGCCTGCGGTACGACCGGACGGGCGACGCGCGTTACGATATGATCTCGGCGCTGCACAAGTCGCTGCGCGGATCGGATGGAAGCGCAGCCATGTACTGGCTCGCGCGGATGCTCACAGCCGGTACGTCCCTGACCTGGCGTCTTCCGCAAAGGAGGCTCTCAGCTGACGCCTTCAAGTGTCGCAGGCGAAGATCCGCTCTACATCTGTCGCCGGCTCGTTGTCTTCGCGTCCGAAGACGTCGGCCTGGCAGACGCGCACGCCCTGCCGCTCGCGGCGGCGACGCTGACCGCGTGTCAGCAGGTCGGCATGCCCGAGTGCCGCATCAACCTCGCGCACTGCGTGGCGTATCTCGCCGAGGCCAAAAAGTCGACGAGGTCGTACGTCGCGTACAACGCGGTGCGTCCCGCCTTCCTTTTCCTCCCGCTCCAGGCGCTGCGGGCTGACGGAGCGCGCGCGTGAGATGCAGGCCGTCAAAGCGTGCGGCACGGAACAGCAGTACGAAGTGCCGCCCAACATTCGCAACGCGCCGACCAAGCTCGCCAAGGACCTCGGGCACGGCGAGGGGTACGCGTACGACCCATCGTTCGCACATCCGGTCACGAACGTCAGTCGCTTCCTCCCTCTCTTCCTCGGCCCAGCGCCTCCGCTGACGCGCAGTTGTGCACGCCGGATGGCACAGACCTTCCTCCCGCCCGAGCTCGCGTACGCGTCCTCCTTCTCGGCCGACGAAGGCGCACGCTTCCTCCAGCCTGAAGGGAGCACCGCCGGTAAGCAATGGGACGAGGGCAAGCTCGCCGAGTGGGAGCGCACGCGCAACGGCGGGCTGCGGTGGGACGGGCGGGACGGGCGGCAGGGAGGCGGCGAGACATGAACGCTGTCTTTCAGGCCCACTTCTCTGCTGCGTTGCAGTTCGTCTGCTGCGAGGGCGTAAGGTGCATAGCATGGAGAGCAAGCATGGGTCGGAGAGGTCATGAGGCGAGACGAGGAGGAGCGCAGCGGGTCAAAGGAAATACGAGGGAGCGAACGAATGGAGAGAGAGGGGGAAACGCAAGCGGGGTTATATTGTGGCATTGGGGGTAAGTATCGTGAAGTGAGTTGTAAGGTGTGGGTGAGCGGGTTCGGGTACAAGTGGATGTGGGTCGTCAGGTAGCAAAAGAGAGGGAAACGAAAGAACAAGGAGGAAAAAAAAAATGGGGGAGGGATTGCGGACCGAATAGTTGGACGTTGAGGGGTGTTGAGGGCGGATAGGCGGAGGCAGGTCACATGTCGCGGAACGTGATGAACGGCTCGTCGTCCGAGTCGTCCTCCTCGGCTTTGAGCGCCGCCGCGACGGCGGCCTTGCGCGCGAGCTCGTCCTGCTGCGCCTTCAGCAGCTCCGCGTCCTTGATGCTCGGCCGGCGGGCGAAGCTGATGAGCCCGGCCAAGGACACACCGCTCGATGACCGCAGCATGCCGCCGGTGGTCGAGGAAGCTGTCGCGTTGCTCGGCAGTGTCGGCGTGGAGAAGCGGCACCCGCTTTCGTGGGCCGAGCTCGCCGTGCTCGACACCGAAGTGCGCCGGTCAGTAGAGCGCGTGCGGACGAGCGAGAGCGCCTCCGTCGAGCCTGAAGGCGAGGGCTGGCTGGACTGGAACTCGCGCGCGCTGCACGGCGGCGGCAGGCGCAGTTTCGGGTCCCTCAGCGGCTTGCTGCGCCCTTGATACCCTGCGTGCGACCCATGTCGGGAATGTGCGATGGTGCTCGCGCGCTTAAGCGGGGTCGGCTGCGTGCCAAGCGATGACGCGGGAGAGCTGGCGGCTTGACTCAGGCGGGACGAGACGAGCGGCTGCGTGTGAGACCGGTCCATCCGCAGGCGGGCAGACGCAGGCGACGAGCGGTGGGTCGAGGACGTCGAAGGTGAGCTTGCCATGCGCGTGCGAGCGGACGAAGGGCCGCTCTCGGCCTCGCTCCGTGTCGGCTGCGGCAGGGCGTACGACCCGAGGTGCGTTAAGACGCGATGCCGCCCAACCAACGAGTCTGCGTCGGCGGCGGTCGGGAAGTCCCAGGACGAGAAGGTCGACAGGCTCGCCATACTCGGCGAGGTCGACACCGAAGTCGACACGGTCGGCGCCTTGAGCACGCTGGCCGGCGCGGCAAACGGCGACTTCTGCCTCGGCGGAGGACAGGCAGGAGGCAACATCGGCCCGTCCGTAGGCGTTCGGTGGGTGTTGGACAGGTGCGGAGCGAAGGGTAGCGAGAGCGTCCGGCGTGACTTGGGCCGGAAGACCATCGTTGACGGAAGCGGCGGCAAGCTGCGCTCGTCTTCCTTCGACGGGGTCGACGGGAGCTCAAGCCGCCTTATCGACGCCGACTGAGGCGAGTGACACACTGAAGAGGCGGAAGCGGCGGCGGCGAGGGTCGAGTCGGTGTGCGTGCGCAGGATCGACCGGCGACCCTGGAGCGGCCGCGACGAGGCTAACCTGCCGTCGGTGCTGCAGCCTGAGTTGAGCGAGACCGAGCTCTCGTTCTCCGCGCCACACGCAAGTCGCAGAGGCCTTTTGGGACAGACAGGCGGTAAACCTTCCTCATCGCTCTCGATCGCCTCCTCGAGCAGGTCTACCGTCGGCTTGTGCGGGCTGCGCATCATCTTGGTAGGGGAGCGCCTCGCGGCGTCCATCGCGGCCTGCATGCCCGGCTTGCCGCCGAGCTCAGGCAGCGGAGATAGGACCTTGCCCGAAGCGAGCTTGGGCGACGGTGGGCGGCGCGGGTTGCGCCTGTCGCCGTCGGTCGGCGTTGCAGAGCGCGAGTGCCGGTGCTCGCGCACGAACGTCACGTACGCAATGCCCATGCTGTCCTCAGCCGATCCGCGCCGGATGTGCCTGCCATCTCTGAAGTCATCGTCGACGGACCAGTTGTCACGCGGCGGCGGGGCGACCCAGAGCGGGGGGACGAGCGCGGCTGCCGAATTCGCGCGTTTGCGCACCGCCGGCGGCGGGCAGCGCGCCTGCGGCGTGTGAGCCCGGCCAGGGGCTGGCCGCGCGAGCTCCGCCGAGTGGCGGGCGGCGGCGAGGTCGCGCGCGGCCTGCTTCGCTTCGCGCACGCTCTTGCCGCGCCGGAGGTCGAGCGCCGACGTCGGGTAGACGACGCTTGGCGCGAAGTAGTCCTTGGGCGACGCGAAGAAGGCGCGCAGGGACGACGACGAGCTCGAGGACGGGACGGGCAGCTGGGATGATACAGACGACGTCGACGTGCCAACGGTGTCGCTCGACAAGGTGGACGAGCGCGAGAGGTTGGAAGGTGTCGCCGACGCTAGCGAGCCGGAAGACGCGTGTTGACCGAAGAAGCCCATTCTGCCTTCCAGTGTCAAACCTCGTTAGCAAACGCGACAAACGAAGCCCCGTGCGAAGCAAGAGCAGCATAGAAACGTACGGAAAGATTGGGCTGAGGTGCGGTTTGCAGAAAGCTTGAAAACGAATGTCGGGAGAAGGAGAGGAGTGCCTGCGGGCGAGGAAGACGAGACGGTCCAGGCCGTCGGAGGCAGGAGCGCTTCTTGAGGCGCCAGCTCCTCAGGAGGAGGAAGCACTTGACGACCGGAAAGAGCTGCTCGTTGACCACCCTCGGGAAGGGCCAGGTGAGGAAGGCGGGCGAGGGAAGGGCTGGGCTGGGTCTGTTGACCGATGGAGAAGGGGGCGCAGTCTGCGGGAAGGAAGGATCCTCGCCGCCGTACGTGGCGCTTGCTGCTGCGACAGCGACCTGACCGAGGAGAGAAAGCGCACGGCAACCGAGCGAGGTCCCGGTGGACCTGGCCGGGGCCGGGAGAGAAGCGCCGAGGGGGGAGGAAGCGGCAAGGGAAGGGGGAGGCCGAGGAAGCTGCAGGATCGTCGTCGTCGTCGTCGTCTATGATGCTTCCTTCCGACAAGTACTTATACTCCCACAAGTACTTATATTCCCACAAGTACTTATATTCCGACAAGTACTTATACTTCCACAAGTACTTTATACTCGATTACTACGTCCATGCCGACCCTCCGCTTGCTCCTCCGGCCGTGCCTGTCCCCCCTCGCCCGTACACCGCTCGCTCGCGTCCTGCCTCCCGTCGCTACCATGGCCCCCAAGCGCAAGATCGCAAGCTCGACCGACTCGGATCAATCAGAGCAGTCGGACGCGGCCGCCCGTCTGGACGCGTCGACCAGCAAGCCTGGCAAGGTTGAGGCGGCTGCCCCCGCGCCCCGCGCGACGAAGAAGACCAAGCAGGTGTGATCTGCGCCTCTCTGCCGTCCGTGTTCTGAAGGCGCACATGCTGACGGCTGATCCTGGCCCTGAACGCTGCGCGATGGGCGACTTACAGGCAGCTGCGCCGTCCTTCCCCTGCCCGCCAGGCGAGCCTGTCTTCCCTACGGAGCAGTACACGAACAAGGCGCTGCCAGAGGAGTACTCTCTTCCACCTAAGGTGTGCTCCGCTGCTCACTGTGCGATGTCTGGGAGCCAAAAGGGCTGACTGCGGCCGTCGTGCGCTTGCAGGTCGGAGACGTCAAGGCGCGTCCGACCACCCAGCACCCGCCCTTCCTCCGCTTGAGGGTGTCCTGCGCTTGCCTCTGCTGATCGCGGATGAGCGCTGCAGATATCGGCGTGGAACATCACGAGCCTGAAGTGAGTTGGCACGCGCGTCTGCCGCTCTGCACGCACTGCGGCTGAATCTTCTGATGAGCGCGCAGGTCCGTATGCGACCCAAAGCATGGATCGGGCTTCATGGGCTACATGCACAAGGTGCGCACCTTGTTCTCGTACACGAAAGAGTAGGCCAAGACAGAGGAACCGGACAAGCTGGAGGGGTACCTGGCCCCCAGTATCGTGCCTGACGGACTGCTGCCCGCGCACACGGCAGGAGGACGCCGACATCCTCGTCCTGACCGAGACGAAGCGCAACGACATGGCTCCGCTCGCGCGGATCGACGACGCGCTCAAGGCCAAGTACCCGTACCAGAAGTGGGCCAACTCGAGCCAGAAGGGCTACGCGGGGACGGCGGTGCTGAGCAAGATCGAGCCTGTTAGCAAGACGGTGAGCGCTGCCGCCTCGCTCTGATCCTGCGCTGGTGGGGAGATCTAACGTGGGCTCGCAGATCAATCTCACGGTCAATGGCGAGGTTATCACCGGCCGTCTCGTGTGTCTCGAGGTGCGTCCCTCGCCTCATCTGCCTCCCTCGCGCGCGCGCTCACCGACTCTTGCGCCACGTGCTCCACCAGTTCCCGACGCTGTACCTCGTTGGCACCTACGCGCCCAACGCGTCCGAGAAGCTGAAAAACATGGAGGGCAAGAAGGCGTGGAACGTTGCGTTCGAAGCGAAGCTGCGGTGCGCCTTCTCCTCGCCCTGCCGGCTCCCGGCGGCAGCCTGACGAGTGCTCGGTTGCTCGTCCCTGACGTGGTGCTTGAGCGGGTTGCAGGGAGCTCGACGCGGTCAAGCCTGTTATCTGGTGCGGCGACATCAACGTCGTCGCCTCCGCGCGGGACATCTCGGACGCGGAGAAGTGCATCCTGTCCCTTTTCACTCTCTGGGCTGCTGCCTGCGCTGTGCGAATGACTTGCGGCGCTGACCTGCCATCTCGCGCTTCGTAGAGGTTGGAACAAGCTCCCCGGCTGGACTCAGGATGGTCCGTCCCTTACTCTTCCCCACGTCCTGTTCTCTTGGCTCAGCGCAGGCCTGACCTTCCCCTGAACGGCACCAGAGCTCGACGGGTATCTCTCACAGCTCAACCCGCCGCCGGAATCGGGTCACAAGCCGCTCGTAGACGCGTGGCGGTGGAAGCACGGGCCTGACCTGGTGGAGTACAGTTTCCGTGCGCCTTCCTTCCCGTTCTGCTCCTGCTTCCCACGTTCAGATCTGGGAGAGCAGCGGCTGACGACCGTCGCGGGCGTCCCGGCGGCAGACTCGAAGCGCGTGCTCCAGCGCGAGAAGGGCAAGGGCTGGCGGCTCGACACGTTCGTCCTCTCCGAACGCCTGCTGCCGCGCGTCGTCGCGTGCGAGATCCGGTTCGTCCTCCGTCCTCCCTTCTTGATGATTCCCGTCGGCTCTCGTTTGGCTTGCTGCTGACGAGTGCTTGCAGGCGCGAGGTGTTCGGCCCTTCCGACCACGTGCCGGTCGTGCTCGAGCTCTCGGGCGCACTCTGAGCCCCCTTCCTCTCGTCGGACGCGTCGCTCCGGTGCTCCGTCCCTAGCCCGACTTCAGCCCGACCTCAAGCAACCACGCCAGGGCGACGCGTCGCGAATCCCGTCGTCTTCGAGCTCGTGCCCGCTGCTCTCTGTTCTGTCACGGCGGTGTGATCCGTCGTCCGCCGCTCGCTTCTGACCATGAAGCCGCGCAAATCATAACTCCATTGCGAGCTTGCGCCTGCTTCTCGCAGCGCGTTCGCTCAAGGAGAGAAGAGAAGCATGGAAGAGCGGAAGAAAGATGGCATGCGAGCGCGGGCGTGCCAACGAAGAACAAAGGAGGAGCCAGCGGGAACCGGGAACGAAGAAGAGGGAGGAAAAAATCGTCAAGAAAGCGGAGGAAAGAGTCGCACATTTACATGCAGCCTGAGCGCGGGGTTCCAGCCGTAAGGGCGTCCCAGACGCGCGGGTGATACTTGCAGGGAGAGGAGGAGACATTGTGAGATCGGCCGGCGACGGGTTGTTTAGTTCTGGACGCCCCGGGCGGTCGTCGTGGGTTATCGCGGGTCGAGTAGGTATGGAAGGAGTGGACGCGAGCGAGGGCTAGCCGCATTCGCCTTCTGTGGATTGTGAAGGAGGAGACCCTACAAGACGGTACGCGGGTAAGCAGCTGCGGGCGAGGTGCAAAGTGACGAGAGGACGCACAGCTTCACTCGTCGTTCTCAGAGTCGTCGCCGTCGGCCGTGGCGGTCGCGCCCGCCGGCTCTGGGATGCCATATTGCTTGCGGACGTGCTCGAACGTCTGTTAACGAAATCCAACGTAAGCAAAAGGGGCGGGCGGGGTAGGCGCATGAGCCAGAGCGAATGCGCACCTTGAGGAGCTTCCTCCTCGCACCGAGCGCGGCGACGCCCTTGGCCTCGAGGTCGGCGTCGGTCATGACGACCATGTCGCGCCACTTGGTGTGCTCGAAGTTGGTGGTGTATTTCTGCAAGACGACGAGAGTCAGGGTGCTGCTTCGTGCGTGGTGCAGCGGAAAGAGAAGGACGCACGTGAAGCCTGAGCGTCCTGAGCCACTGTGAGACGTCCTCGAGCACGTGGATGTCGACATCCTCCTCCCCGCCGGCGGCGGCGTTCTGGCCGCTCTCCCTCCTGCCGGCGGGCGACGGACTCTTCGCCGGCCCGCCGAGCATCGGGCTGCGGCGGTTGGCGCCTGCGGACGAGCCCATGCTCCTGCCCGACACATTGCGCGAGCCGGCGCCCACGCCAAAGGTGTTGGTCCCTGCGAGGCCGGGAAGGCCCATCCCGAGCCCCATGCCGAGGCCCATGCCAGGCATGTTCATGCCCAGCCCGCTGCCGGCACCCGCGACGCCGAGCTGCTGCAGCTGCTGCAACTGCTGGATCTGCAGCTGCTGCAGCTGGAGCTGTGACATCTGGAGCGCGAGGTCCGACGGCGAGGGCGAGCCGATGCCGTTGAAGCCGTTGCCGGCGCCGCCGAGGCCGAGGCCAAAGTTGCCGAAGTTGTTGTCGGTTGGGCCGGGGCTGCGCTGGGCGCTCCAGGTGCCAGCAGCGCCCTGGAAGCCACCGCCGACGCTGCCGGGGCTCGAGAGCCCACCGGCGCCGGGCCCAATCTTGCCGCTCGTCCTGCGCTTGGGCGCCTCCGACAACTTGGGGACAGAGAAGGCAGGGTGGTCGTTGATGCCCGACAGGTTAGCCGAGTTGTTGTTCACGGCGCCGAACATGGGCACGGCCGGCGTGTTGACCATGCTCGCCCAGTTGCCGGTCGTAACGTTCGGGCTGAGCGGGAGCGAGCCGAGGTCATCGGCGCGACCGCTGCCAACCTGAGGTGACTTGGGCAGCGCAGCCTGACCGGGAACGTTGGCGTGGCCCGAGAAGTCGGTGCTCTTGGGTCGCAACTCGCTGCCGGACCTGCCCGACACGTTGGACTCTGCGCCAGGCGAGGGTCCTCGCTCGAGAACCTGGTCAAGCTGCGTGTTGCCTCCCCACGATGGCTGGACGGCGTTCAGCAGGCCGGGCGCTGACGTGCGGTTGCTCGCCTTGGAACCCTTGGGCTTGGCCGGGTCATTGTAGGCTGCCTCCGGATTGAGGTAGTTGTCATGCCCGCTGCCGCTGAACGAGTCGCGGTTGTTGTTGGCGGCGCCGAAGCTTTGGCGGCTCGCGCCGGGCGAGCGGAGGCCAGCCAGCTTGGCCTCCATCTGGGCCTGCATGTTGTTGCCGGTGGCCGGGGACATGAGGGCTGACATGGGGTCGATGCGAGCCATCTGCTGCAGGACCGTCATGAAGAAGCGAATTTGGACCTGGGTTGAGTGCTGGAGGAGCGAGTAGAGCGCTGCGGTGCGTTCGGCCTCCGACAAGACGCGGAACCCTGCAGAGAGAGGTACCGCAGGTCAGCACGCGGATAAGCAGATGCGCAAGCAAGGAGAGCGCCGCACACTGCTCGATGGCACTGAGCTCCTCGGTGAAGTTCTGGTCGAGCGAAGCGGCGGCCATCTCCTCCTGTGATTGTGAACGGGCGTTTCAATCAGCGCCAAACACCAGAAGACCGGGTAAGGAGCTGAGGACGACGCACAAGAGTGACCTCGTAGGAGGCAAGATCCTGGAACCACTTGTCGATAGCCTCGGCTGGAGGGTGGAAGGCGCAGCCGGTCAGCGGTCATTGAGGCACCTCCCAGACGAGCGAGGTGCGCCCACCCTCAGGACTCTGCAGGTCAACCGTCTTGGGGTTGAAGCCGCTCATGAGGCCGTTCCCGCCACCAAGGACCTCGCTCGACGGCCTGCCGCCAGCAGGGCGGCCGCTGCCGGGCGGGCCGCTGACGATCCTGTTGCCCGACGCCGGGCCGTTGCTGCCTGTGCCCGGGACGTGGGAGGCGGCGGCCGACAGCGGACCACCGGGGCCGAGCGACTGGCGCGAGTAGGGCACATGGGCCGTCGTGGACGCCGAGGGACGGGGCGGGAGGTTGGCGCTGGAGGGAGCAGGGGGGAGGGAGGGCGAAGGCGAGCGCCGAGCCGAGGGCGAGGGCGAAGAGGCCATGGTCAATGTCGGTTGTGTTGCTGCGACACAAGTAACGGATGTGCGCAGGAGTGGAAAGGACAGCTATCCATCAGCATCTAGCTGAGAGGGCGGAAGGAAGGCCAGGAACTCACGTTTGAGGTGGCGGCGGGGGACGAACCTGGCTTGATGTAGACTGGGTGGACAGAGATGAGAGGTAGGCTAGGTCTGAAGTACCAGACTTGCTGTTGAGCTGTTCCGAGCCTGAGAGTCGGGGGCGAGTCGGCGCGAAGGAGGGGTGCGGAAAGGGGGGGCTGCGGCGAGAAGCGCGACGCTCAATCGGACGGGAAGCTCCTGGCTTGTCGATTCAAGGCGGTGGACCTGCGCCGGTTGTTGCTGGATGTTGAGGGACAGGCTCCAAGCTAAGGGTGACCTGTGGAGAGGAAAGGAGCTGCTGGATATGCCATGAAGACGGCACGGAGGGGGGAAGGACGCGGCGGCAGGAGGCGCGACGGCGACAGGGAGGGGAGACGCAGCAAGCAAGCGGGGGACGTCAGGGCTCGCGACAGATCGGACCAAGTGTTGCGCAGAGGGCGACGATCCCAGACGCACGGGACGACGGGCTTGCGGGGAAGAGGCGGACGAGGAAGTGGCAGGGTGGATGGACGAGCTGCGCTGGGCCGCCCGGGCCTCGACCGAGATCCAGTTGTTTCCCATCTTGATTTCACCTATCATAAGCAGTTGTTCGACGACGCTTCGCAAGCCACTGGCAGGCGATGGGTGTTCGGGGGTGCTCGTGCCATCTAGGGATGTCTGGTGCAGTATGCAAGGTGGTACAGGGACGGGTCGTGCGAGATGGGGGCTTGTGCCCGGTGGATGAGGTCATGCAGGATCGTAAAGGGGGTCGATGGAGGGGAGGATCGAAGCACAGGTGCGCGCAGGACGTCGGGCAGCTGCAGGTCGACGACGCTGTGTCGGCGTGTGCAGGCGGACGCTCCACGATGGGTAAATCCGAGGACGCGACGAGCGGCGACCGCATATACCGGGGGAGGAGGGGACGGGCTTGCGCTGATGCGTCCCATGGCGTCAACTGGCCAGCAGGGGCAGTGCGCGGGATACCTACAATTGAATAGCGAGCGGCGCCTGTCCGGTGCAAGTGGCGTCAGCTGTCGTCCTTCACACCTTCACAAACGGTGAGTGAGAGGGTAAGGGAGAAGACGCACGCATGAACAGCCCAATCACGAGCGGACAAACTCAAACTCGCCGTTGCCCCGGAGGCGCATCGGCCCGGACGTGTTCTTCTGTCCGCGCTCCGCTCGCACGGCCAGCATGTGCTGCACGCGCGGGTAGTTGGCGAGGAAGCGCTCGGCGCGCCGAAGTGGGTTCTCGCCGTCGAGCCCGGGCTCGTCTTCCTGCCACCGCCGCAGCGCCTCGGCGCGGATCTCGTGCTGCGCCGACTCAAGCGCGTTGACGACGGCCAGAGTCGGCCCCCACGAGACGGCCTGCGCGACATCGTTCATGAGGTTGGTGTTGCGGACGAGCGAGGCGGGTGCAATTGTCTTGTTGGTCGGCCG
Source organism: Cystofilobasidium ferigula (assembly GCA_014825675.1). Taxonomy (NCBI): domain Eukaryota; kingdom Fungi; phylum Basidiomycota; class Tremellomycetes; order Cystofilobasidiales; family Cystofilobasidiaceae; genus Cystofilobasidium; species Cystofilobasidium ferigula. Next base: position 64,182 of record MVAM01000010.1, read on the forward strand.
CTCGGTGACGGTGGCGAAGGGGGAAGAGGAGATGCCGCCGCCTGCGTTGGTTGCATCGCCGTACAGCGCGTCGCAGAGCCCTATGACAGCCAGAAGCTCCTGATCGCGGTCGATGAAAGGCGAACGCTTATAAGGCAAGTTGTACGACGACATGACCATGTCCTGGTAGTGCTGCGGCGCGCGGCGGATTTCCTCGGCGAGCAGTTCGTTCCCCTCGCCGTCGTCGACGAAGGACGGCGCGGACGGGACGGCGTGCCCGTCGTGCGCGAGCTCGAACTGGCGCAGGAGCTGGTTGTGCCGGTAGAGGACGACGTCGTTGATGATCTGGAAGCCGCGCTCGTACCGGCCCGCGCCGAGGTACGCCTGCGCGAGGTGCGACCACGCGGCGGCGTCGAAGCTGAACCCGAGCTGGTACACGCGCAGCCACTCGCGCTCGAGGTACTGGAGCGCGTGTGGCGAGATGGACCGGTTGACGACGGCGAAGAGGACCGCCAAGGCGCGGCCGAGGTGCTTCTGCTGAAGCTCGGCTTGTTTGGCCAAGCCGTAGTTCTTGCTGTTCAGGGGCGGCGCCCACTCTGCCGGCACCAGCCTGGACAGGGACGGCGCTGTCGTCCCTTCAGGCTGCTCGAACAGGGACGAGTCCTCCACAATGGGAGGCGCCCGTTCGATGGTGCCCGCGATCGCCAGGCCGATCGCCATTTCCCACACGCGCTCGAGCAGCTCCGTCTCGCCCGTCTCGCCCGACAGCTGGAGGATCGTCGCCATGTCTGCGATGGAGGGCGCATAGTCCTTGCGGAGGTGGAGCATCCGGTCAAACGCACGCAGTGCAAGCCTCTGCTTATGCAGCTCGCCTGCCTGGAGGAAAGACGTGAAGAGGACCGACAGGAGGCGCTGGGCAGGGTTGGTAGGGCTTCTGGTAATGGTGAGGCTGTTCGTCATGGCCCAGACGTTGCGCGCTGAGAAGCCCTCGCCTTCCTCGGGCAGCGACGCCGCGAGCGCTATGCCGAGCCGGATGGACTGAGGCCTGGTCTCGGGCGAGTAGATAAGCATGCGGACGAGGCGGACGAGAGCGGCGCCGGTGAGCTCAATGTGGCGCTCCTTGATTTCGTCGACGACGGCGAACGTCCGCCGGAACACGTTCTCGGTCGTGAGCGCCTTCTCGCGCGCCTGCATCAACCGCTGTTCGGCCGTCTCGAACCGCCGGCGAACAACGCCGCGCGCGAACTGAGCGATCATCTGCCGCCGCTTGTGGGGCAGCTGCCGGTCGAGCGCGAGCAGGAGCGCGTCGTAGTGCCTGGCCGAAGCTGGGAATGTCACGCCGTGCACGCCGACCTCCTCCATCGTCCGCATGACCTCGCGCGCGGCGTCGTAGTTCTCTTCCTCGGCGGCAGCGCGCATCACGATGGAGTATGTCTCGGGGTCCGGGTCGAGCTTGCCCGACTGAATCGCGGTCCCTACGAGGTGCGACACGTGCTTGTAGTCGAGCTGCTTGATGTGCGGACACTTGCTGGCGCTCCGCGGTTCACTGAAGAGGCTAAGGCAGGCGTTGAAGATGGAGCAGAAGTGCTGGCGGTCCTCGGCCGTCTTGAGCGGGTGCTGCTGCGCGAAGCGCCACAGCTTGGCCGCGGTTTCAATCTGACCCGAGGTCGCGCTGGCCCTGACGAGCTCGAGCAGCTCGCTCAGGCCGACCTGCACGCCGTGCTTGGCCGCCTCTCGAATCCAGACGAATGAGTGCCACGGGCTATGCGTCGCTCGGCCGATCAACGTGAGCCGCTTGAAAACATGAGCGGCAAACGTAGCGTCCTCCAAGGGCCGGTCCGGGTGCCCCTCGATCTCGCGATAGACTTCCCGCATTCCTGCCCAATTTCGAAGGCCGAACTGAGTACGTAACTTCTCGAAGAGCCTCTCCTTGGTTGGCTCAGCCGTTGAGTCCATGAACTGCTGGACGTGCGACAGAAGCTGATCTGCCCTCTCCGGTCGTCCGGTGCGCGTCAGGCTGTGCGCGAGGGCATGGACGATGGCCTGGTCCGGCACCGTCTCGCCGCTCGGCCTCTGCTCAGGCACGTTTCGCTCCTGCTTCCACTGCGACGGCGACCAACCAGGATACGAGAAGTCGAAGATCTCGAGCGCCTCGTCGGCCCGTTTCGTCTGCGCGTGCTCGACGATGGCACGGTCCGTCAGCCGGCGAGATAGGTCCTGCGCAAGCTGCTGCTGGCGCTCCGTGAGCTCCTCCGCGGGCGGGACGGCGTCCGGCCGAAGGTAGGGCGACGCAAGCGGCGCGTACGACATGACCTCCATCGCCTCTGCGACGATTCGCTGCGCGTAGACAGCGGCCGGCAATGCGTCAGGACCGCGCGCCTTGATGTCGTGCGACGTCGTGAGCTCGGACTTTTGAGACGACGCGAGAAGGCTATACGACGGCTGGGTCGCGAGGGGTGAAGAGCTCGCGCCGTGGCCACGGCCGCCGACGAACGGCTGGTTGTCGCGCGTCTCGATCCTCCGCCCAGAGTCCGGCGCGCTCCGCGACAACCACTTCCCGACGCCCAACTTCGACGACTGCCGCTTGGCATGACGCTCCCTAAACTCGGTCGGACGCGATCTTGCGGCGTGTCGCTGAGCGAGATACGGCCCACTTGCGGGCGGCAAGAGCTGGTTGAAGGACAGTACGGGCGCGAGCTCGCGTGGCGCCGAGATCCTGATCGGGTTCCGCCGGTCCTGGGGTCCAAATAGGGCTGCTGGGTGCTGGCCAGGAGGTAGCGGGGCGGGTTTGTAGGCAGATAGAACCGGCTCAGGCTCTGCTGAGGGTTCAACCGTTTCGTCGCCTGGCGGCGGCTGGTCCTCTTCGGGCGGTTCATCGAGGGCAAAAGACAGCGGCGAGCTGGTAGAAGATGGCGCTGGTGGGGCAGGTGAGATGCGCAGCGGCGTCGCATCGTCATGAGCGGGAGGCCGGAGAGCCGAGGGCGGCGGTGGGGCTGGTGCCTCGGACGGACGAGACGAAGGCGGGGGGGCGGACGGCGGCGAAGGACCAGCTATTCTCCGCTTGAACTTGGTCCGTAGCGGTTTTGTTGCTGATGGCGGAAGGGTAGGTGCTGACGGCGGTGGAGGGCCGGGTGTGAAAGTTGGCGGCGGAGGGACAGGAGGTGGTGGGCTGGACGTTGCTCGCACTGAGCTGGGTGGCGACGTCCTTGCCGCGCTGATCGAGAAACCGCGCCGAGCATCGGAGCGGGACCTGTTGAGACGAGGGAGGCTCGAGCCTAAGAGATAGAAGCACCAATCAGCCGATGGTGCTGATGCGATGATCGTGTGGGCTCTTGACGGACCTGTTGACGGGCGAACGATGGCCCAGCGCACACGAGCGGCCTGCGGCTCGTCCCAGTCATGCCCGATCGCCGCGAGCTTGCCAAACGATCGCACCGAGCGCACCACGGACTGCACGATGCAGAGACACGGTGCCTAATCAGCTCTGGATGGTGATCGGCGTGGGACGAATGAGCGCAGGGACGTACGAAGGCGGGCCAAGGAGGCAAGCTCGAGTGCTGGGCGCTGGGCCTGGTGACGACGCGAGTTGAAGGGCCCTGGAGGCGGGCGCGAGCCGGAAGCATCTGCCAGTGCCGAGCACCCAGAAGGAGTTGGTGTAGCAGCCGAAGGAGCCTGGAGGATGGTCGTCGTCGTCGTCGTCGTCGTCCTGCTGAGCGCTCAACGAGTCGCAGGAAATAGAAAAGGATCGACAACTCCGACGCTCGCATCGATCCCGTCGACGACGACCCTTCCTGCCCGACACCGGCCATGCAGTTCAACGATGCAGCAAGCTCGTTCCGCCCTCGCCCTGCCAGAGCGCTCAAGGAGCCCCAGGCGTTCCTCGTCCGCGAGAAGGCGCCGTCCTCCTCCTCCTCTGCGGCCGCAAGCGTGCCCTCTGCGCGCGCCGATCACGCAGCCGTCCGCGAGGTGAGCACTGCGACCTACGAGAGTCCCCTCGCATGAGAGGAGGCGACGGCTGACCCTGGTGGCAGAGTCGCAGAGCTATCTGAAGAAAATCGAGCTGCAGAAGCGGGCGCTCGCGTGGACCGAGCTGCTGCTCGAGGCTGAAGTCACCCGGGCCGACTTCAAGCTCGCTGTCCGTCCATCTTTGCATCCAGCGCTGCTGCTCGTGCGCTGATATGACATTCTGATGCGTTCGGAAGTGCGCACACCTCACGCGCACGGCCTACCATCAGATCCTGCACGAACGCCATCTGTCGGACCTCTGCTCCTACCCGCTCTGCAGCAACCCTCCGTACAAGCCATACCGCGTCTACCCGCTCCCTCGCTCGCGCATCACCACCTCCGCGGCCGGCGAGCGCGTTGTACTCAACGTGACGGGCAACGACCACGAGGGCTTCTGCGGGCCGCCGTGCAGGCGCAGGGCGGAATGGGTCGCCAGGGTCGACGGTGCGTTCGGAGACGGGCTGTGGGAGGACGAGCTGGGGGATGAGGTGCGGGTCGGACGGTGGAAGCTGCTGGAGGAGATCGAGCGGGATGGCGAGCCAGCGCCGGACAAGCAGGAGGACGCACAATCAGTGGCAGCTGCACCTTTACTACCTGCTGCGCCGTCACCCCCGCCACCACCGCCACCTGCGCCTTCAACACCAGTCGGAGATCCCTCAGTATCGGACCTCATGGCTTCCCTGCGCATCGTCGAGAACCCAACGCCATCCCTCGCGCCCGCGCCGCCGCAGCTCTCCCAGCCCACCTCCACTTCGCCCTCCCGCGCAAGCGCACCCGCACCACCAGCCACCGTCGTCCTGCCCCCACTGTCGCCCTCGGCGACGGCGGCCCAGATCCGCGAGCACGAACGCCGCCGGCGGGCGGACGCGGCTAACTCGTCGCTTGTCCCGAGCGACATCCTCGGCTTCGCGGACAGCTTGATCACGGCTGCACCCGGGGCTGTTGGCGCTGGCGCGGAAGAGGAGGGCGCAGCGAGGCTAGCGGAAGGGCAGGACGAAGAAGACGAGGACGTCAGCGAGGAAGTGCAGGCCTGGGACCTGATGGAGGCTGCACGCGAAGCGATGCATAGGCGCTGAGCACCTTTTCCGCCGCAAACTTGCCCTAGGCAGCGCACAAAGCAAGAAGGGTGTGGTGACGTCATCGAGAAGTCGTCAAGGCATTACAACCTGGCAAAGTGGGGAATGGGGGGCAAGGTACAGTGGGGTGTGCGATGGAGGAGAAGGCAAGGGTGCTCAAGGGCCGGCAAGACGCGAGGAAGTTGGCGAGAGGGCCGTCGCCGCTTCCGGATCCTGCGACCGCGGCTGAGCCTGCGGCATGGGTCCGAGCAAGGGCGTCGACTCCGAGATTTGGGCCGGGAGCTGCCTGCGCTTCCTGCGGGACGGGAACGGGCGCGTGATGTCGGCCTTGCAGACGGGGCAGACCTTCTTCCACCCCTTGAGCCACTGGTCGACCTCGTCCCGGTGATAGATGTGCCCGCACGGGAGGATGCGCACCGGGTCTCCCTTCTTGAACAGCTCGAGGCAGATGGCGCACTCCTGCGTGTTGTAGTAGGCTTTGGGGCGGAGGTTGACCATGCGCGGTACGGCGAGGGACGACGATGGGTTCGAGCAGGACGCCTCTTGTCCGGCGCGCGCCGCGTTGTGCGAGCCAGACCGCCTCGAGGCCGTCTCGCTGTTGCTGCTGCTGCTGCTTCCCGCGTCGCTCGAGCCGCTGTGCGAGCTCGCGCCGTCGTCCTTCTCCCAGCCGTCCTCCTCCCAGATGCGCACCTCGAGCGCATCGATCGCGTCAGGCGTTGCGCGCTCCCTCTTGCGCCGCCGGGCGACGCGCAGGTGATGCAGGCCGAGCGTGGCGATCGTGAGCAGGCTTGGAAGAAGCAGGAGAAGCAGCAAAAGGTCGAGTAGCGGGTACTCCCATTCAGTGTCCTGCTCGAGCCGGACGTCGATCGCGCCGGCGGCCGATGCGTCCAGCTCGTCCAAGATCGCGAGGTACGTCGCGCGCGAGACGAACAGCGCCGGGATGCGCAGATCGTCCGTCTCGTCCGGCGAGAACATGGTGATGAGATTCTGCCGCTGCCGCTGCGCCGCCTCAGACTCGCCGTAAAGCGCCTCGTCGCCAATTACGACCGCGTGCGCACCAAGCGCTTGCGCCAGCCGCACCTTAGCTGCAAAGGCGCACCCGCCGCCGCGAAGCGCGAGCGCCACCCTCGGCAGCGCGGTGGACAAGGCAGGCGCGTCCGACGCGAAGGCGGACGGGCTCCTCTTGGCCCGCTTGTCGGCTGCGCTGCAGGCCTGCATCTCGAGCGTCGCGTTCCAGCCCGCTGGTAGAGTTTCCGGTAGTGCGAACGAAGTGATGGGCACGAGCGACCCGTAGAAGGGATTGGTGATGTTGTCGGCCGAGCGGTCAGAGTCGGGCATGGAGGGCACGACAGCGCCGAGGCGAGGAGTGAAGGAGGCCGACCGCGTCGCGAACGTTGCGTCCTCCACAAGCACCGTCTTGGGGTCCTGCAACGAAGCATCATCGTCAAGCGTGCGTCAGCGAGTTGCGCAGGACCTCGTGCGGTCATTGCCACCTGCGCACGGGCGGCGACGATGATACGCACCAGGAACTTGAGCGTGCCTTCTCCCCATCCCATCCCGCTCAGCCACGAAACCCACCCAGCGGTTGAGCTACCGCCTTGCCCGATGCCTGGGTCGTCATATGGGTAGCCGAGCTGGTCCGTAAGCGGCGAGTACGAAGCATTCCGCTGGTCGTGCGAGGTGGGCGAGGCGAACGCCGTGAAGGCCGAGGACGACAGGCCGACGGCGAGAAGCGCAAGCGACGGGAGCAGCATGGCGGCCGTAGGTAGCGGGCAGATCTTGAGCACTGTGCTGCCTTGCTGGGAGCCTTGTCCTCGAGCGATATCAGGCGTCTGGTGGGCGTTCAGGGGCGCCGGGGACGAGCGTCGTCGGCGCTGCGGAAGAGCGGCGCGTCGGCTGCTGCTGACTGCGACCACACCGGCTCCCCCCCCCCTACAGCACCCTGGATCCCCTCAGCAAGCTCAACGACAGCAGCCCTTTGCATCTGCGCATCACCAGCTACAGCACCTGCGCACGACGAGGCTCAATGACGCCCGCCCCTTTGCCTGCGCGGCCCTCGCCGCCGACCCCGCCGCCGCCACCCCCATCGACAGGTCTGACCGAGCTTCAAGACACAGAGCCGTCCTCCCCATCGTCATCGTCGTCGTCTGGGACTACACGGCACCCGTTTGAGGCACTTCTCACGCCTTACCAGGCTTCGAATCCACAACCACCGTCGGCCCCACCGCCCCCACCTCTCCCTTCCCTGACGCTGCGCTGCCTCATGCTCTCGTCGTCGATACCGCCACCACCAGCCCACCACCCGTTTGTGCCCTACACGCCGTATTCGCCGCCGCCGGTCCCGTCCGACGACGACAACACGACGGCATTCCGTGCGGCATGCTGGCGCAAGCGCGACCTCACCAAGGACGACTGGGCGCGCGAGAGGCGCGGCGTCGAGCGCTGGATCCGGTGGGCCGAGGGCAAGGAGCTGGTCCTTATCAGCGGCCAGGATGCAGTGCGTCGCTTCTGTCTCGAGGGCGAGGGCGAGGGGTTTCCGTCGATGTCGAGGCCATCCCGGGGGAAGAAGCTTGCCGAGGACGAGTACCGGAGCACGTCTGGCAACATTCCTCAGATCGGCGAGTGGGTCTCCGGTCAAGCAGAGTGCGTCTTCATCAGTATGATCGCGGCCTCAAGTCCGAAGGACGCTGAGTCTTGATTCGTCTGCGCGCGCAGTCTCGTGCAACCCTTCCCCATCCACACGCCCCTTCTCGGCCTCCTGCGCGCTTCGAGTAGAGTCACCGACACGGTGACGTACATGGTTAGCTCGTACTACCGCTCGTTCGTCAATGGCACGCAGGCGGCCGCGCTGCAACTCGTGTGGGAGCGCGGGCCGATTGCGGTCGACTACCTGTTCGAGAAGGTGCCCGAGGCATGGCGCAACGTCGGCGTCAACCTCAAGCGCCTGTCTACCGGCGGCGGAGAGAGCTAGATCTCCTATGTGGGAAGAGCGGATTGGGCGTTCATGCATGAGCTGTCACCTTATCATGCGGCCAAAGTCGGGTGGCAGGTTTGAGCCGACAAGAGAAAAACGCGCTAGCCACGGCGTCTCCCTACCATTGCGTTCTGACCTCTTTCATTCTCAGCTGCGACTGCAAGCGGGTGCCGCGCCCGCCGACGCGTCGAAAAGTGCATCGTTAAGTTGGTTGTCGAGATACGATCGATGGCTCGCGAGAGCGCGGTTGTCGATCCCGCGCCCGGGGACACCGCCGCGTGCGCTTAGCTGAGTCGGCTCACAAGCCCATCCGTCGACGTTCAACACCTGTTCCTCTCCCTCCTCAGTTCCAAGCGCCTCAGGCCCTCCTCTCCCTGATCAACAGCGTGTCTGACCCGCGACGACACCTGCCGAGACTCGAGCCCGTCGCGAGGATGTCCGAGTCCGTCGACGCGGCAACCATGTCGGACAGCTCGTCTCTGAGGTGAGCTGCATTTAGTGCCGATGGCTCGCCCTGGAAGCCCAGGTTCGGTCGCCTCACTCACTCCCTCTGGCCGCTTGCAGGACCAACCGGCGCGACGCCTTCATCTTCGACATCCTCAGGAACGCCCAGTCGGTCGTGAGCCGGCGTCCCTCGGCTCCGCTGCAGAGTCCATCGCCAGCAAGCACCCCGCTCGAACTCAAGCCGCCTCTGAGGAAGGACCCGCTGCCAGGCCTGCTCGCTTCGCCTTCGCTCGCGTCGGATGAGTCCAAACAGACGCTTGCAAGCTGGTCCGAGCGCTGGTTCGAAGACGGCAAGCTGCAAGAGGCGTCGCTGCTTGAGGTCGTCGATGTCTTCACCCAGGTCGTCTCCATCGTCGACGCGCTGCTCGCTCACTACCTCGCGCTTGTCATCTGCCGCCCAGACTACTTTGCAGTCAAGGTATCAGAGGACACGGACGCGCGGCCGATCGTCCAGCTGTGCTCGTTCGCAGGCGCGGTCGAGATGCCGGGCTGGGAAAGCGGCCAGGCGGCGGGTGCGCGCGAAGCGTCGGCGTACATCGAGCAGCGCATGCTCGACCCGTCCAACCTGCCGTTCATGGCGCGCGAGCTCTTCGCCAACGCGCGCGATTGGCAGGCCGAGTCGGCCTCCATCTGGTCGTGCGGTCAGCTCTTCAAGGCCTGCCTGACGCAGGAGAAGCACGCCGCCGGCGGGGAAACGCCCAAGGACGACTTTGACATCGTTGCTCGCATCTACGAGCATCTCCGCCGAGGGAGTGAGCACGCGCCGGAGGACCCGCCGCCAGCCCGGTCATCGCCGCTCGACCTACTCCACCAAGTTATTACGATATGCACCCACTCGGACCCGTCCGCGAGGTACACGGTCAACGCGCTCAAGGTCGATCTTCAGCAGGTTAGGGGCGTGGCCGAGGGCAAGAGAAGTGTGCAGGCGGTCGAGATAGGCGCTATCCTGCAAATGAGTCGGTACCGCGACGAGCAAGACGTGCTCATCGACCGGTCCAAGGAGCTTGCCGCGCTCGACGCCGCCTTGGAGGAGGTCACCAGGACGCGCGAGATGAAGGTCGTGCACGTCTTCGGACCCAGCGGAAGGTACGCTCGTTTTCGAAAATGGCTTCAAGCAACAGCAGCAACTGACCGAATGTCCTCTTCTATAGCGGCAAGTCGCGGCTTCTGAGCTCTTGGCTGTCGCAGTTGCAGCGAATAAACCCATTTATCTGCGTCGCCAGTGTCAAGCTTGATTGTGAGGTGCCTCTCAGCTTCATTCCCACTCCTGGACGAGGTGCTAACACAAAAATTCTCTGCAGCGAACGTTAACACACCTCTGCCCTCCTACGCCGGCATCATCGACAGCCTCCTCGCCAACGTTCGTAAGATGTCCGGCGACGACTGGAGCTGGAAAGCGGATGCGCAAAGCCTGCTACGTGGGAATCCTCAAGTCGCGTCGCTTCTTTCGGCCAACTCGCGCAAGCTTCTGTTCGACACAGACGAGACGTTTGACGCCAACGACAAGAATGACAAGGACTGGACCGCCTTTTCCGGCGGCATGCTCGTCGTCTGCAAGCGCCTCTTGCAGCTCTTCACGTCACACTCTGGCGGCAGCACAATCCTAGTCATCGACGACCTGCAGTGGATCTCGCAGTCGGAGCTGGAATTGTGGGACCATCCTTTTGCACGCGATAACTGGCCGCTGACTTCCAGCCGTTCTTGTCCGTTGCAGGTGGAGGAACATTCTGCACCAGGGGACGCGCCTCGACGACCTTCTCGTCATCTCGATCCACCGCAGCACCCTCAGTCCGCCACCTGCCGCTCTCCTCGCCGCGGACTCGCTCGCTATCGAGGCCCCTCCTCTTTCACCAGCCGCTATCGGCGAGTACCTGCGCAAGACGTTCAAGTGGGACGCTGAGCCTACCACCCTCACCGCTTTCATCGTCAGTGAGACGGGTGGGAATGCGTTCTACGTTCGGCGCTTGATCAAAGTTCTCGTCGAGCGCATCTTTACCTTCCACTACGAGACCGATCGCTTGGGCTGGGAGGTCGACCTCGGCGCGCTTCCCTCCATGGCCAGTGACGGTCTCGACCGCTTCGTCGGGCGTGCGGTGGCCAAGCTGTCGAAGGACGCGCTGGAGGTGTTACAGACGCTGACTTGCCTCCCGACGCGCGATATTGAGGTACGTTCCTCCTTTCCGCCTAAAATGTGAGCAGCGTTCTGATCCAGATCGTGTTCGCAGATCTCGCTCCTGGCCGATTTCCACCCCAGCTTGCCTGTCAAGTCCCTTCTCACGGATGCCGCTCAGCGTGGGATCGTGCATCTCCACGAGCTGTCGGTCCGTTGGGCGCACGACAAGTACACTGAAGCCGTGCAGGCGACCATCCCGCGTCCACAGCGGCGGCAGCTGGCCGAGCGCTTTGCCTGGTTCCTTTCGGATCGTCCTACGTACCTCTTTGACGCTGCCGACAATCTGCTCGACTCACGGGAGAGCTCCTCAAGCACAGAGAGGGATCCAGAGCTGGCCATCTTCCGTGCGTATTCCCCTTCTCCTTGCCTCCCTTCGCCTTCTGTAGCATCTGATATCTTTCCATCAGTTTGCAAGGCAGCTACGGCATCTCTACGGGCCTCCATCCAATCGGCAGATCGGTACCTCAGCGCCGCTCAACATCACCTCGACTTCAACGCTGCGTCCTCGTGGAGCGAGCATCCCGACGCATGTCTCTCCTTCGTCGTGCGTCGTCTTCTTGCTTCGCTATTTTGAGTTTGTAGCCGAAGCGCACTCGCCCCCTCTTCCCGCAGCTTGCCAAGGCCGAGACGGTTACCAAGCTTTCACGCGTCACGCAGGAAGCCGCCTCTGAGGTGCGTGCTCCTTCGCTCAAAGTCGTCTAGACGGAACTGACGCGCTGCGTCGTGCAGGTGTCGGCCGCACTCGAGCACTGCTCTGATCCACCCAAACGCATCTTGATCTGGACTGCGCTCGTCCGCATGTGCACCAGTACGTATCTTCCATCCTCGGAACATATTGTTCAGGCTCTGACGCGACCGTTCGGTAGAGACGTTGCCCGACATCGCAGTCCAGGCAGCTCAGGATGCGATCAGCGCGGCCGGATACTCGTTCGAGGACGAGCACAGCGTCCCGTCCTCTCCCGAAGACTTTGCGCATCTCCAAGAGATGTTATCGCCTGAGGACGACGAAGAGCCAGCAGGCAAGGATCAGCAGACGACCACCACCGTCGCCATTGTGACGCTGCTCGCTCACTTCGTCTACACCGTGCGTTGATCTCAACACTCGTTCCAGGCCCCCATCACGCTGAAACTCCTCTTCTGCAGACTTTTATGACGATGCCAGTCGAGAAGCAGTTTCAGGTGGCCTGTCTCGGCGTTTCTCTTGCATCCTCGACGAAGGCCGCCCTCCGCACGCCTGCAGCGGCCTACCTCTTCTCGTGGCGCGGACACCAGCTGTCCATGATACTGCAGCTCGACTACGCAAAGCGCTATAACTCGATCGCATCGGCCCTTCTCGAGCAGGTGCGTCTTGGCACCCTTGCTCGCTCAACCAAGCGTCTCCTGCTGACACTAAGTCGTTCTGCAGTTCCCTGGCAGCCCTTTTGAGGCTGACACGACACTCACACTCGACCTTCAGCGACACCTAACGGTAAGCGGCCTTGTCCTGTGTTCTTGTCTCTTGCTCACCATGCTTCCTCCGCCCGCAGACGCCGATGCGCGACATCAGCTACTCGAAGGCGTACGAGTCGGCGTTGTCGACCGGCAACTGGCGCATGCTCGCCTTCGCGCTCACGCTCGGCACCACCTCGGCCGTCATCGCCGGCAAGCTCTACTCCCAGCCGGACGGCCTCTTTGCCGACTTTCCGCCCAACTGGGACCAGTGGGCACCGTTCCTGGGCCCGCAGTGCCTAGCATTCATGGGCTGTCTCCGCGAGGTGACGGACAAGCTCGTTTCGCCTGCGGCGGCCTCGTACCGTGCGTGAACCATCAACAGCCCCCTTTTTGCTTGGGCTGACATCTCGATCCGCTCTGGTTCTAGCGTTCAGCGACGAGCTCAAGAAGCCAGGCTCGGAACTTGTCGATGAAGCAAATCCGGTCTTCACGCTGGCCGTTGCGACGGTTCTCCTCCAGGTCGCTATCGTGTTTGATGCGCCTCAGACGGCGTATCCCAGCATCCTCACCCTCGGCGAGGCCACATACGGTGGCGGCAACGGCATGCCTGTGCGTCTTATCTTTTGCTTGTCGCTCAGGTGCTGGCTTGACTCAGGTATTGCTCGTCAGCTGCACTACGAGTTCGCCTTTCTCCGCAGCTTCTGGCGGTTGGAGGTCGGCTCAGATGAAGATCAACCGCTCGTTGAGCGTGACATCGCCGAGTTGGGCCACATCACCGCGACCAAGGACTGGAGCTCGAAGATCGCCCTCCTTCGCAGCATGCAGCGACTGCGCGCCGCTTCGAAGGCCAAAGACCCTTTGCCGCAGCTGCTCGACTGCGTTTCGTCCGTCGAGGACAGCTCAGTGCGTCCTTCTCCCACGCTCTAAGCTGCAGCTGGTACTGACTACTTCTTTCCTTTCCCTCAGCGTGCGCTCGTTGAAGGTCAGTCCAGCACTCAACGCTAGCCTCATTCGCTGTGGTCTGCTGACTCTGCCGAATCACTCGTGCCCAGCCGGCTATGACATCTGGTCAAACGCCCTCTTTTCGCGCTTCGCCCGCATGATCCTCAAGGCCTCCAGCGGCGACAGCACCCGCCTGGCCTTCGGCTTTGCGGCTGATGCATACGCCAGTGCGTCGAGGAGCGGGGCGTTCGGGCTTGCTCAGCTCTACGCAAGGGGCTTCGAGTCGCACCTGTCGTCACTCTCGGTCTCGCTTCAGTCGGACGCTGTGCCGACATCACCTACTCGGCGTCCTTCGTTGCTTGCGCCGGCGCTCTCCGCTCGGATGTCGGTCGCGACTGTCAAGCTTGACAGGACTCCTTCGGAGGAGCAGCTCGATTCACGCCTCAAGCTGTCGACCGTCCTGCGCAGTCTAGTGCTCGTCGCCGGCGAGGACAATGCGGAGGTCTTGATCCGGCGCTTGCTCGTCCTTCTCATGCAGTTCAGCAGAGCCGAGCAAGTCTTCTCCTTCGCTTCAGTGACCGTACAACCTGCGCTGACAAGCTCTCGATCTCGATTCTGCCAGTTACTGTGCCCTCGCTCTTGTACTTCACCTTCTCTTGTCCCAGTCAAGCTCCTCGCTGATGTCAGAATCTGTTTCAGTGCATCAACGGGTCGGACGAGCTCATACTAAGCGGTGCAGGGGAGTTTGAGACGGTTCGCGCACACAACATCAAGGTGTCGGCCGCTGAGGCAGCATCACTCGCGCCGACGTCGGTCCTCTCGCACGTCCATCGGACTCGGCAGTGCGTGTCGTCGCAGAAGTCCGCGTCAGAGCTGCGCGACGTCTTCTTCGACGGCAAGCCGGCCCCGAAGAACTACGCCGCTATTCCTTTGCGCAACGCCAGCGTTCTTTTCCTGTCCTCCCAAGCCGACTTCCTGCTTGATCTGCATGCTGAGGGCTCGCAGTCGCGAGAAGTCGTCGAAGCGCTGGGTACGTCACCTGCTTCTCGCCGGACTACTCACGATTTTTGACCTTCGCTCCTCCCTGCAGCCAACATCGCGTCCATCAGCCTGGACTCGGTCAATTCGCGGAGGATGCTTGAGGCGACGGTCACAGACCGCACCGCTGCTCTCAGTCAAGTGCGTCGATTGCTCCATACGTCTGCACGCACCCGCTGATCAACCTTGCTTCCCTTCTCCGCCCCATTCGCAGGCCCTCGCTGCCGAACGCTCTTTCCAGATCGTAATCAGCCACGAGATCAAGACCCCGCTTTTCGCCATCCTAGGCCTCGCTACCGTCCTCGAATCGGGAGAGCACGATGCGCTCGCTCGCGAACAGCTCGCGCAGATCAAGTCTAGCGGTGAGGATCTCAGTCGCCTGATCGACCAGGTCCTCGACTACAGTCGCCTGCAATCAGGCATCGAGCTCGAAAGCATCCCCTTTGTCCTGCGCGACATCGGTTCGTCCTCCGTTCTTGCATGCGCGCACTTCCGCACCGCAGCTGACCCGCGCTCCGGCATCCTTCCTTAGTTGAGCAGTCTTTGGACTCCGTCGCGGCGCGTGCACAACGTAAGGGCCTCGTACGTCCCCTCTTGCATCCATTTGGATAGGCGTCAATCTGATCAAGGCCCTTGCTACACTCGTAGGAGGTGGTGTGCGACACGCCGGTCTCAGATAACTTCTCCTGCACGGACTCGCTCGTCGGCGATCCCTTCCGTGTCAAGCAGTCAGTGCACCTCGGCATGCAGCTGCGAGGTCATTCGCTAACAGGTTCTCTCCGTCATGCAGGATCATCGTCAACTTCCTCTCCAATGCTGTCAAGTTCACGGAGGAGGGCTACATTCAGGTCACCTGGGAGCAACAACGCGGTGCCGACGGCAACTCGCAGATCGTCGTGGCCGTCCGAGACACGGGCAGTGGTCTGTCGCCCGAGCAGCATCAGCGGCTCTTCAAGAGCTTCTCGCAAGCGGACGCGTCCATCAAACGGCAACATGGAGGAACCGGGCTTGGGCTCGTCATCAGCCGCGAGCTCGCGCAGGCGCTCGGCGGCAACGCCTGGGTCGAGTCGGAGGGGCTGGGCAAGGGCAGCACGTTCTTCTTCTCATTCAAGCCCACCTTCCGGGAGAGTTCACACCCCTACCCGTGCGTTCTTCAACTTGCCTGCTTATTCATCAGCGCGTGCGCTGAAGTCTTTTGGGCGCCAACCGCGATGCAGTTTCCCAAAGCTCAAGGACGGCAACAAGCCGCGCCGCGTGCTCCTCTTTGCGCCGCCACCCAGCCTCACCAATTCGATCTCCAAGAACCTGCGCTCCTTCGGTCTTACCGTCGACACGTCCATCAGCGAGCAAGGCACGGAGCCTTTGAACGTACTCGACGTGATCAAGAAGGAGGACCCCGACAACACTGCTCTCATCACCAAGTACGAGCTCCTGTTGCTCTCGCCGGACAGCATTGAAGCGGAGGACGTGCAGAGGATTAAAGAGATCCAGCCTCGGGCCAAGGTGCGCTACAGCTCACGCGGCTGTTGTGGTTGAACGCAGGCTGACATCTCTTCGTCTCCGTCAGATCCTATTCGTCCCGAAGATGATCGAGGCCGCTTCTGAGGCTTCGCGCCTCAAGGTGCCGCTCTCTGCGATCCTCAGTCGACCGGTGAAAGCGCATGCCCTGTACCGCGCGTGCTTCAACGAGCAGGAGGCGGAGGATGCACGGGGTGAGGCGGAGGGCACCGATTCGTCGGACGGCCCTCGTAAGAGGAAAAACAAGAAGACCGGTGGCTCAAACAGCAAGGCGTTCGCCAAGGTACGAGTGTTACGCGATCCTAAACGCTCAGAGGCTGACCATCTTGATCCGCCTCCACTTCCGCAGAACAACCCGATCGAGCCCATCCTCTTCGTCGACGACAACCCCGTCAACGTGTCTGTCGGCGTGAAGCTGCTCAAGATGCTCGGCTACTCGGACATTGACACCGCCTCCGACGGCAAGCAGGCTGTCGACGCCGCCGCAGCCAAGCCATATGAGCTGATCCTGATGGACCTTCAGGTGAGCACCCGCCCCTCGCCCTCCTTCCGCGCTGCCGCTGATCGACGCTGCTCTTTCCAACGCAGATGCCCGTCCTGGACGGCTTCTCAGCGGCGAGGGGAATCCTGAGTGACGGAGGCTCAAAGGATCACCCCTTGGTCGGTAAGGCCGC
This sequence comes from Cystofilobasidium ferigula, assembly GCA_014825675.1. NCBI lineage: Eukaryota > Fungi > Basidiomycota > Tremellomycetes > Cystofilobasidiales > Cystofilobasidiaceae > Cystofilobasidium > Cystofilobasidium ferigula. The sequence goes on from MVAM01000010.1 coordinate 80,496, forward strand.
CCTCGCTTCGCTCTCATCAAGAGCTCTTGGGTTGATCTACTTCGTCCTTTCACAGTCGCCCTCACTGCCAACAACGACGAGCACCACAGGAGCCTTTCCATGGAGACGGGCTTCTTTGCGTTCTGCAGCAAACCCCTGGTGCGTCACCTGTTTGTGCGTTTTTTCCGCAGGTCGGCCGGGAGCTGACCGCGACGTTTCCTATGATCGCAGCAAATGGACCGCTTCAAGGAGGTCCTGCGCAACGTCAGCAAGCAGAAGCGGACGCAGATCAACGACCCGAACGACTCGTGAGTGTTGCATCCCCTTGCACATTTCGCCGCCGCAAGGGATTGACGTCGATGCGTGCGGCGGGTCTACAAGGGACGAGGGCGCCGACGCGTACGTCCAGCACCACATGAACAACGGCGAGGAGAAGTACGACAAGAAGAAGTCCGCATCTTCCAGCGCTGAGGGTCGCAGCGAACACGAGCGAGCGTCGCAGAATGAGGCCGCCGAAGGTGGCGCTGCCGAAACCAAGGCAGGCGGGAACGCTGGAGACAAGGAGGACCAGGCGGCCGGTCACCAGGCGCAATCGCGTCGCGACGAGGAGCCCGACCAGACCCAGAACGAGTCGTCGGACCAGAAGGAAGACGAAAAGAAGGGCGCGACAGACTAGTCGCCGGAACTGTAGATATCCTGTTCGCTGTTTTGTACACTTGAGCGCATCTCCGTTGTTCCTTTGATCCCTCTCTATTCTGTACTACATCCAGCCTGCTTCATCCTGGGTTGCTACACATGCTGAGCATCCATACAAGAATGAAAATCATACAAAGCCCGGAACACCCGTCAAGCCGCGCCCGCGCCGCCCTTCTCCCTGACAGCAAGCTCTTCCAGTCGCTCCTCAAGCCCCTTGCCCAGCCCGCCGCGCTCCCACTCGTCGGATGGCACGCCTTCAACCCGCGCAGGTGAAGCCGACTGCGACGACATGCTCCGGATGTCTTGCCCATCGCCGGCGCCGCCCGCTGCGCCGCTGCCGGCGGACGGCAAGAGCGACGCGCCGGAGGTGATAGATGACAGGGACTGCGTCGACAGCGGCGGCGACGTGATGAGCTCCTGGGGCGAGATGAAGCTCAGCTTGTGCAGGCCCGGGCTGCCCGACGCGGCCGACGAGGGCGGCAGGGACGACGGCGAATGCGGCGAAAGCGCGGCTGAAGGGAGGCGCGGCGATTGCAGGGGCGAGTTGCCAGGCCTGGGTGAGACGGAGGGCGAGAGCGAGGACAGACGACCCTCGAGCGACGCCGAGTGAAGGAAGAAACCTTCGGACTCTGGCGACGACCGCGGCGGGGAGACTGGCTGCAGGTGGTCGTCCGACGTCGCGTGCAGGAGCTTATCCGCCTGTCCGCGCAGCGACAGGCCTTTCTCGCGCCGGTCGCGCTCGCGGACATCGGGGCTCGTGTCGCGCGGTTCGTATCGGAAGCGAGAGGGCGACTGGTCGCGCGAGGGCGCCTGCGAGGCCGAGACGACGAAAACGTCGCCGCCGCCTTGCGAGGAGGACGTGAGAGCCTCTACAGCGTCGTCTACGCAACCGATAAGGTGACTCAGCACGAGGCGATATATAATGCTGGCTCAAGTGAACGCACCAAGGACGGTTGGGAAAGCACGGTCGGTCACAGAAGCACCGCGCATGACAGGCTGATGCTGATGCGCGGGCGCAGCATGCAAATGCGTCGACCTGGCCGCTCCCAGCGGTGAGGCTGTCGGCGACGGCGGCGCCGCCGTGGCCGTGGTCGGAGGCCCGATAGAGGCTGTAGATGAGCCGAGCGACAGTGGGACGGCGACCTCGACGTCACGCTCGAAGATGGAGCTGTCCTCGCCCTCCTCCCGGGCCGAGTGCATGAAGCTGCCGCTATAAGCACTTGGTGAGGACGGCGACGATGGATTAGAGCCGTGATCTGGCGAGCGAGTACGACCGGGCAAGGTGAGGTGACCGGGCGTAGGGTGAGGTGAGACGGGCCGGGACGAGTGAGGCGTGTAGGATCGCGTCGGCGGTCGGGAGGTCGACCGGGGTGAGGAGGTGCTGCGTGCGGCCAACGAAGTAGAACCCCCGTCAGCTGAGGGTCCTGGACGAGATGTGGCCCACAGCCTCCGTCGCCCCAGCGTTCCTGACTGCCCTCCCATCGATGTCCCTCCCATGACCTAGAGGCTCGACGTGGATGTGGTGACGCCTTGACGGGGGAAGGAAGGAGCAGGTGAACCCGCTTCCTCGTGCCCGGCATGGCGTCGCACGCCCTCCTTTCGCTGGCAGATGGGCGCTGAGACTCACGGAGGGGGCTCCCTGGGATCGAGGCTGAGCGGGACGGCGCTGTCGGGCATGGTCAAGAGGCTGTTGAAGGGAACGGCGAGCTGGAGATGGTCGAGGTCGAGCGGGATAAGGGGCAGCAGCGGAGGGTGTCGATGGGCGAGCTGTCGTTCGAGCGCTTGAGCCCACGGTCAGCACCACTTGCTGACAGATCGCGCGGTTGCCATGCCGTGCCTGGACGTACCCTTGCTGACGGCGTCTTGAAGGGGTCTGTCCTGAGTGATCCGGGAGGGCTGAGAGTCGTGGTCGGGAGGAGCAGCTCGCTGACGTCGCCCACGCAGTAACGCCGACCCGCCGTCCTGTACTTAAGCCGCGCGGACGATGCGACCTTCGCCAGCCCGTCCGCTCTTCCTGCACGCGTCGGCAGTCAGTCTTGCTTGCTTGCGTGTCTGTGGAGGTTGGGGAGACTGACGCGCTGCATCTCATCGCTTGGCAACAGCTCTCGCCCGACGAGTATGGCCCGCTCGTCGCCCTCCTCCAGGATCTCCTCCCTCCGTCAACGACCTCGGAGGCACTGGAGGCCGAGATCAGGGTCGACGATGTAGGACGGTACCTGATGGAACGACTGCACGTCGATCTGGAGATCTGGGAGGATGTACGTCGCTCATAGCGGTTCCTAGCTTTGCAACTAGCGCTCACACGCCTCTGACCTCCTCTGCAGATCCTTACCCTCTTTCACCCTTCCCACACTACATTGCAGCCCCGGTTTGCGACTTCGCAGTCTCATCTGCGCACTTTGACGCCGCTCAAGGGGGGCCAGGTGCTCGTCGTCCTGCGGCTCGTCGCACATGCCTCCGCGGGCCGCGCCGCGCGCAGCGAGGGCCTTGATCTCGTCTTCCGGCAGTGTACGTCCTGTCTTCTGGAGCATAGGTCGACAGCTCTGGCTGAGCGCCTGACTCCCCCACCCAGCTACCCCGCCGCCCGAGCTCTTCCAAGCGCCGTCCGCCGAACTGTTCGACGCCTACCTCGCGAAGAAGCGTACGAAGCCGCTCCCTCCCCCGCAACACCTTCATCGCCGCACCTCGACGAACAACAACACTCGAAAGGAGATGGTCGCTATGACACCTCCTTCTTCTCCGCCACCTCGTCGACTATCTGCACGCCTGCCTGCACCGCCCCCACCTCCACCGCCACAGGAAGTCCTTGCGCCGCCGCGGACCACCAACCTGTACGATTCGCCTCAAGGGATGACCCACTCGGACTCGGAGTACCTGCAGAAGGTCACCGGTGGCGACGAGGACTCATCGAGCGCATCCTTCTCCTCGGACGACGGCGACGAAGGCCCGGCGCAGGCCGAGCGCAGCCACTTTACCCTTCCGTCCTCGTCCGGCGCGCGCAAGCCGTCCAACCCCTTCCGTTCACGCCTGCAGTCCGTCCCTGCGGGCATGATCAGCTCTACCAACCAGGAACCTCAGCGGACTCTTTCATCCGGGCAAGATGCGCTGCTTTCGTCGCCCTTTTCGCCGCCGCTCCCTCCGCGCCCGTTGTCGGGCACCACTCGGAACTCCTCTGCCCCTGCGCCGCCGCTGCCCGCCCGCGACCAGCCCTCGCGTCGGAGCTATCCTCTTTCGTCGTCCAGCTCGCTGTCGGAGCCTTACTCGTCATCCAAATCGCACAAGCCCGCCCCTCCTCAGACACTTGCGCAAAATCGCAAGCCTCCAGCACCCCCTCGTGCAGCCAAGCCAGACCACCTGACGGGCAACATCGCCTCGGCGTTCAAGACGACGCCGCTGATCCATCAGTCGCTCGCAGCGGCGTCGGACGCACGGCGCGAAGCCGAGCACGCGCCCGACCGCGAGCGCCGGTTCGAGGTCATCGGGTCGTCGTCGCCGACGAAGGAGCGCGGGCCTGCAGCGCGCGTCGGCAGGACGCGCAGCGGGAGCGGCGCGAGCGGAGGGACGAGTGGCGCGGGGAGCAAGTGGGTGACCGTCAACGGTAGCATAGGGTTCGGCCGGCCTGGACACAAGTCGCACGCTTCAGTCGGCGGCGCGTACCCGACGCTTGCACGCAGCTCGCCGCATCTCACCTCGTCTTCGTCGCCCTCGGTCTCGCCCGCACCGGGTCGGGAAGGGAGCGGGGCTGAATACCCCTTCCCGGTCTCGCGCCGCGCGTCAGCGTTGAACGCCCCGACACCGCCTCCCCCTCCGCCGCCCATCCGCCGAGCCTCGCTGCAGACGTCCCACTCCACCCGGGCGTTGCCCGCCAGCACCGCAAACCGCTCCCTCGCAAGGCATGCATCCCTCTCCTCGCGCCTGTCCGAGCGGGTGCCCGACGACCTCCGCGGCGCGGTCGACCACTCGCTCCGCTCCCTGGGGCACGCCGCGACTTCGTCGGCCGGCGTCGTCCACGCCGCCCGCAAGGGCGTGCCCGTCGAGATCGCTGCTGCCGGATGGGGCGCGGCCGGCGGGAGGGGCGACCGCGAGCGGCTGATGGACCGCGGCGAGGATGACGACAGCGAGGGAGACAGCGCGGACGAGGGGCGGCGGGAGCTGCGCGAGCGGCTCGAGCGGACGGAAGGGTACCATCAGCTGAGTTGAGGACGCGTGTTCACAAGCAGGGCTTGTCAGGGGAATGCAAGAAGGGATCATTCTTTTTTTGTTTCCTTTGTTGGTACAATGACGGTTCAGAGAGAGCAAAAGGGAGGCGCAAGGAGTTCTTGTGTGTTGAGACGTCAGGACGAAGCGAGAGCAGGTTGGGCGAGCGAAGAGGAACAGCGGGACGGGCAGGAGGGGAAGAACGGGCGGAGCTAGCAAGAAAGGTAAAGAGGGAGATGCAAGGAAGAAAGCTTAAGGAGTGGGGAGGGCGAAAGGGGAGCTTTGTTGGTGCTCGTGGGAGAAGCCGGTCTCACCGAGCGAGGTGTATCGGTTGTTCGGGCTACTTAGGCAGGCGTGATGGAGCCCTCGCGACGGCCGAGAAGGCTCAGGTTCGAACCGGCCTGCTTGCGGATGCTGATGAGAGAAGAAGACCAAGGTCAGTGAGAGTGAGGGGTGTATGCGCAAAGGATGAGGGCCGAGCGCTCACCGAGAGGCAAAGTTGCGGCTGCCGAGCTCGTCGGGGACGCTAGGCGGACCGATGGGCTGCCGCAGGACGGTGACGGTCGTGTTGGCCGCCGCCGCCGGCTGTTGCTGCTGTTGCTGCAGAGACTGAGGCGCCCGACCGTACGGGTCGCTGACCATGCGCTGGATCGGCGGCGCCGGCGACGGCTCCCTCGAAACAAGCCTTCCGGCCGCGCCCTTGGTCGTGGTGAGCAGCTGCGCGGCGGCCGACAAAGACTGCGCACGGTCGACAGGGGAGGCGGCATGCGGCCGGCCGAGGCCGATGCCCTCGTAGATGGGCTTGAGCACGTCGCTCGACCAGTCGCCGTTGGCGTACGGCCCGCCGCTGGCAGCTTGGCCACCGCGCGGCCCGTTCTCCAAACCGGTCGGCGAGCGCAAGTCGACATGAGCGTCCTGCTGCGCCGACGAGGACGAGTCGGACCGGGCATCAAAGGCGTGCTGCTGCCGCTGCTGTTGCTGCTGCTGCGAGGCGGCAAACGAGTTGGCGAAGCGGGACGCGCCGTTGCCACCCGACGAGGTCGGGCGCTGTTGCGGCTGCTGAGGTGCGGGAGCTGCAAGGGATGAATTCTGCTGCCAGGGCGAGGTGGCGCGGCCGACAGTCGACGCCTGGCTGCTGTTGCTGCCGCCCCAGATGGATGAGCCGTTCCCGGCCGACTGCGGGGGCGGGAGCTCGTCCTGCCGTCGCTGCTGGCCGCTGCCGTTGGGCAAGTCGGTCTTGAACCCGCCCCCGCCCCCGCCCCCGCCGGTGGGCTGGTGGAGCGCGGAGAGCGGGCTGGCCATGCGCGGGCCCACAGCGAACCCCTCGCCTGCACTGGGGCTGAGGCTGTCGGACCGCAACTGGCCGCGAGGGTCGTTGAACCCGCCAGAGACGGTCGTTCGCCCGAGCTGGGCAGACAGCTGGTCGATCTCCTGGCCCGTCTCGAACCCAAACCGCGGGCCGCTTCCTCCAGGGGGCGGCAGCGGCTGCGCGCCTCCTCCGCCTCCCTGCTGCTGCTGCTGCTGCTGCTGTGACTGCAGCCCTGCAGACCGGGCACGAAGGTTCGCTTGGATCTGCTGCTGCGCCGCGTGCCGCTGCTCGTACGCCGACGCGAGCTGCTGCGGGTTCTGCTGCGCCTGCTGTGCACGCTGCTGCTGCTGCTGGGCGAGGTACAGCGCCTGTGCATGGGCCTGCGCGGCCTGCGACGGCGGGCCGAACGGCGAGGATGGATCGTACGAGCCGTTGCGGCTGCCACCGGTACGCGAGTCGGGCACGTTGTTATACCCTCGCGAAGGGTAGGGCTGCTCGGCGAGAATCGCGGCCTGGCGCGCCTGAGCAATCAGTTGCTGCTGCAGATTCTGCGCTTGCTGCTCGGCGCAAAGAAAGGGTCAGCACTAATGTTATACAATCTGTTGAAAGGAGGGTGTCGGCGCACTTGGATCTTGAGCAGCTGCTCCATCTGCGCCTCGACCTCGCGCTGCTGCTGCTGCGCCTGCAACGCCTGCAGGATCTGGAGCTCGCTCATCCCGCGCCCGCCCTGCTGCCCGTGCGTGCCGCCGCCCTGCTGCTGCTGGGCGAGCTGGAGCGCAACGCGGATGAGCTCCTGCTGCTGGCGCTCCTGCTGGAGCTGGCGGTCGAGCAGCTGCTGCTGGTACAGCGCGGCCTGGGCTGCACCATTGCCGCCCGCTCCTCCACCGCCGATGCTACCCCCTTGGTTGCCGTGGGGGCCTGCATGCCCGCTGGCGCTGCCACGGCTCCGACCGCCGTTGCCTGCGCCGCCGCCGGCGCCGCCGTCACCCGGGAACGGGTACACGCCCGCGTTGAGCGCCGCCATCTTCGCGACCATCTCCTCGTCCTCGTCGTCGTCGTCGAAGCTCGGGCCGAGCGTGTGCTCGCTCGACGGGTACCGCTGCTGCCTCTGCGGCACGTGCGGCGGCAGTCGGGGCCCGGCGGACGACGCCGTCGACGTCGAGGACGACCGGCGCGGAGCAGCGGCGCCTCCGAGCCCGGCGAGGCCGTCCTGCGGGTAGCTCGTCGGCGGTGCGGGCCCGTAAAGGCTGTTGGGGCCGGGCGACGTGCGCAGGTTGGCGAGCAGGGCCGCGCGCGACGGGTTGGGCGAGATGTTGACCGGGGGGTACGACATGATGGGGGAGGAGGGGGTTGCGACAGGGTGATCCAGGGGTCAGAAGGCTGGAGGAGCGAGTGGGATGAGTAGGTGCGACACGGTCAGGCGGTCGAGAGGAGGCGTGTGTCGTGCGGTTGGTGGGTCGTTGAGGCGTGAAAGGTCTCTGCAAGGCGCACGAAAGGACTCGGTTAGTTCACTCTAGCTCAGCGGTGAGCGCACAAGCTCGTACGTACAGTCGTCGTAGAGCTGGGGGGGGGGGGGTTACGAGGAGGGAGGTCGTCCAAGGAGAAGAAAACTGAAGCCCGAGAGGAGAGCAAGAGATGGAACCGGGAGCGATGCGAGTGCGGTGAAAAGGAGCCGGGGCCGACGGAGCAGACGGTGGGAAAGATGGGTTGATGACAGGCGTCGAGGATGAGGCTGGGACAGACGCGCAGACAGGAGTGAGCGAGGCTGCATCGCAGAGAAAGAAAGAGGCTTCGTGCGCTGAAGAGCGGGCGAGGGGGTGGCCGGTGGACCACGGCGGCCGGCCCCTGCCTCGCCTGCTTCGTTCGAGGCGCTGGCCGCACCAGATAGAGCGGCTCTGAGCAGCGGGAGGGAGGAGGGAGGGGGCGGCGGCTGGAGGGGGGAGCGGAAGCGACGCGTACAACGGGCGGCCTGGCTGCTGCGAGGGAGACTGGCGGTGCTGCCGGTCGGAGGGGCAATTGGTGCCGACGCGTCTGCCGCGCCACATATCATCGACCGACCATATTATATATTCATGTCGACAGGCCGCTCTCCCATTGCTTTAATTCCATGGGCTGATCCGCCGCTCACACGCACTGCTCATCACCCCTTGCCGCGCTTGTGCTGATCACTCGAGGATCGTCGTCCCGCTCAAGCTCCTCCCGCGCCGGCCAGCACCTGCTCCGGGCGGACGACGCGGTGCAGCAGTCCTTCAGGGTGTTAGATCGGCTGGTGTTCAAGGACAGGCTCGACTACCGATGCGCGACGACCTCGCAGCCCCTACGAGCGCTGGACCGGGCTGACGTCTGCTTTTGACGGAGGTAGCGCCCTGCGCGACGTCTTTACCCCGTTGCGCGTTCGTCCACGGTCTCCCTCGCGAGGGACCGGTCGTCACCTAGCTTCTGCGCCTGATGTTTTCGCGCACGGAAACGTCCCACACCTCCATCTGCCACTGCACAGGGCCACGATCCATGACCTTTGACGAACCCTGCTGTCCTTCCTGCGTGCGCGCCTGAGCGAGGGCAAGGGGGCTTCATGATCCGCCGGGCCGGGGGAAGACCGCCAGCAGCTCGTCCTCGAGGTCCCTCTGTGCCCACACGCCGACGACCGCAGCGAACACCATCCAGCACCCCATACGCTCCTCCGCCTTCGCTCCTACGAGCCAGGCCGCACGCTCGTCCGCCGTAGCAGCAGCCGCGAGCGCGTCCCTGTGCGCACCGAGGACGGCGACGCACGCGCGCGCCAGCGAGCGCAGGTGCGAGACGTGCTCGCTCGCGAGCAGCCCCGTCGTCGGATCCAAGTGGGCGAGGAGGGCGAACGCCCAGCGCGCGAGGAGCGGCGGGAGGGACGGGACGGCGGGAGAGTTGACGAGGAAGGTAATGTGCTTCAGCACAGCGATGCACGTCTTCTGCTTAGCATGAGCGGGGGACAAACTTCAGCACGAGATCCAGCAAGCAAGAGCAGGCAAGGTCAACGCACGTCCGACAGGCCCTGCACGAGCGCCATCGATGGCTCTCTTGGTTTGTGCTTTTCCAGCTCGGGCTCAAGCTCGCCCTCCACACCGTCCTCCTCGTCCCCTTCGTCCATGTACTCCTCTTCAGGATCGCCCGTCTCCTCTTCGACAGGTTCGTACCAGTCGCCGAATTCGAACGCGTTGAACACCTCCTCAGCAGTCATCGCGACGTCTTGCTCGTCGTCGGACGACTCGAACTCGTAGCCGCCTAGCACGCCGCCGCCGTCGTTCATGGCTTCTTCCTCGTCGTCGAGGTAGGTCGGATCGGCCGAGACGTCGTTCATCGCGGCCTCTTCGTCGTCCTCGTCCGCCGCCTGTGCCGACGGATCCGAGCGCTCGCTAGCTATCGGCTCGAGCTGATCGGCCACGGACTCAGGCGCCGTCGGTAACAGCGTGCCTCCTGGTGCAGCAGAGTCCGTTGCCGACGACGGCTGTGAGCGCAGCTTCCGCCGCTTGGCGCCCATCATGTACTCTTTCCACGCCCGCCCATCGCCGTTCTTCGGCACCGGGAGATAACGAGCCGGCACTGCTTGAGCCGGATCCGAGGCGGCTGGCTGCGTAGACGTGTGTGCAAGGTTCTGCGCGGAAAGAGAGGATCAGCTGACAATGTCTCGAACGGAGGGAAGGGACAAGGACGTACGGCGCGCAGGTCGAGAAAGTGGTTGAGGAAGGTCTCGCGCCAGATGTCGGTGGGGACGAAGGGGTGGCGACCAGCAGCTGCACTATGAGAGACTGTTCCCACGACCTCCGTCGACAGCGCATCGAGGGCGCTTGCAGGGACGTCCGGCGGAGCCGAACGCGAGTAGGGGTTGAGGACTTTGGTGAAGGCAGGGAGCGCGGCATGCTGCTTGCTGCAGGCAGCCTCCCCGCACACACGTCAGTTTATACGTCCACGGGCTGAAGATACAGTAACAAAAGCTCACCGGACCTCCAGCAGGTACTTCTCGGCCTCGCTCAGCTCCTGCGGCAAGCTGCTCTCGTCGTCCGGGATGGGGAAGAACGCCCGTGCGCCGGCGCCGTTGCCGCCGTCGTCGCGCGCTGCCGCGGAACCACTCTTCTCGACGCGCTTGCCGGGGGGGCGAGCGGGAAGTCTTGCAGGCGTCATCTTCGCCGGTCGGGGTCAGACTGGGTTGAGGAGGAGATGGAGTTTGGCGGCAGGACGAGCTGGCGGTCGTACTGCTGCAAGTCGAGAAGGCGGCGGCGCGCAGCCAAGATGGTCGAGCTGCCGACAACGACCAGGCCGCTCGCATCCAGCGCGCTTCCTCCCGTCTTAGCAGCTCGCTGACTGCGGCAGAAGCTCATGCCTGTGTCCCTCCGCCTGAACGACACCTTCTGCGGCGCGGCGGACGGTCAAGATGGAACCGGAGGCGTCGTGGCTTGGCTTCCTTCCCTGCGTGACCTACTGACCCCTGGTCACCAGCTCACCAGGTCGCCTTGCGTCGACAAGCTGGCTCGCAACGACGACGAAGAGCATATGTGCGTACCCCAAGTCTCCCTCTCGAGGCTCGATCAGCGCAGCTGACGTCTCCGGTCGTTCCTCAGCTGGTCGATGCCGGTCGCTTAGGGAGCGCGTTGTCCCTCATCTTGCCCAGTCGTCTTTGTTGATGAGGGGGGAGCCTCCAGAACCCTGACGATTGCACCGATACTTCTCGTGGGGGTTCTCTCGTCCCTAACTGAGCTCGCTGACGCGGGAGTCAAGTCCGACTGCGCAGGGATCCCTTGGCTCGACCACGTCCCAACAGGTCGGCCTGAGTCCGTGCGCCTCCTCTGTTTGAAGTGTCCAGCATACGCGACGCATACTCTTTGTGCTCCCTGTGCAGAGACTATTAGCCTGGAAGTACAAGCCCTTCTAGTGCAACGGCCTGCTGGCGAGGTGCGCCCCCTTCTATCCTTCTCTTCTCGAGAGCCGTTGCTGACAATACCTCCCCACAAAGGTGGGAGCGAGACCCTTCAGGTACGGAGGCGCATGTATGCCGTCAGCGGCGCGAGCACAGCTGTTGTTCGACCTTTGCTACGTTTGCGCTCATCGCTATGTTGAAGATGCGTGCGTGAGACCTCCCTTCCTGTGATCTGCCTCCTTCGAGCGCTCGTCTGACGTAGACCATTCCCTTCCGCGTCGCTTGCACACTCTGAACCGTGCTTGGCTTCCGATGCCGCCTCGTGCGTACTCGTGGAACCTGGCTTTCGGGACGAGCTTGCCGAAGCACCATGACGTCCCCTGTGCACAGACGCCCACTTGACTTGCACGTCTTGCTCGGCATCTGATCCTTCCCCTGCCCAACGCCTCCAGGCGCGCTCTGTTAACGCCAATATCAGCTGACGATACTACAGTACAGCGCGATTCGCCGTTCAGCTGCTGCCGAGGACCTGCATCGAGGACAAGCCCGACTACACGTACTGCCTTCGTTCTGCACCCCACCAGCAGCAGGCAGCAGCGCCTTGTTTGCTATGCCGCGAGCAACGACAGGCAGTCTTGTGGCACAAGAATCCCACATCGAGGCTCGCTGACGACGCAGCACGCATCGGGCGAGCGCATGCTAATCCAGCCAATCAGAGCCGCTCGTCTGCTGTGAGGATCGGCGGAAGTGCGCTGACCGTGCAGACCGACCGCGGGCGAGGCTTCCACCACGACGGACTCACGCGGCCGTGCAGAGAGCAAACCACAAGCGGCAAAGATCTGCGCCGTAAGTGGCGTTGTAACACGAAGACGATTCTCGACGTCGCGCATCGTGCGGAGGTAAATCAAGATTCATCGCGGCGACTCGCGTGGTTTGTGCAGGCGAAGGCCTGCTTACTGCTGTCGGTGCTCCGCGCAGTCGCTCTCGACCTACAAGGTGCAACGCGATGTCGGCCCCTTTGCACGAAGGGAGCTCGAGGAGCATGTTGGCTGAGGGGTCTCAAGCCGTCCTCACCTGCTTTACACCCTCTTCCCGCCTTCCTCTGTCTTCTCCTCACACTCGTTAGCTCCCTAAAGGTCGACGAGCAGAACCAGCTGGTCAGGTTCTCTCGCCGTTCCACCCTTGCCTGCCTTTCGCCGCTGCCTGCCTAAGGACAACGGTTGAAGCTCGCCCGACGCTCCTTACACCGACGCTCGCTAGCAACTAATCTGACTTGTACGTCCGCTCTCTAGTTTTGCTGCTCAAACCGCGCTGACGCTTCCGCTGCTTGCATGCATCGCAGAAACCCGTTCGACGGGTGCGCAGCCATCGTTGTTCACCTTCGCCGCCTGCTCAACGGCTGACACGAAGCGCGCTCCTTGCAGCTCTCGTCTCCGCCTAGTCCTGTTTCACTCCCTCCCGCACACCTTCGCTCTCGCCTGAATGAGTGCCGCCATTCACCGACTGTCCGCGGCCCTGTCGGCTAGCAACATCGACATCGACGAGCTGGACCCGGACATGACGGCTGCCATGGATGAGCTCGTCACACGCCCGGACCCGACGTCCCCCTACTACTACAGCGACTTCTCCTCCTTCAACTTCGGCTCGAACGCGTCGTCGTCGCGCGCGTCGCCTGTGTCTGCCGCGCCTCCAACCTCGCCTCCCGCAGTCGTCGAGACGTGCCCGCTTGAGCCGTTCGACGAGATCCCCACCTCCCGCCGGTCGAGCGACCTGCGCATCGAGCGCCGTCGCAGCTCCGGGTTCGTTGAGCAGAAGGCCTCGGGCGCTGTCGGTAGCGTGTCGATGCGCAAGAAAGACTCGCACGTCTCGTTCGACGACACCATCATTCAGCGACGTCCATCCCTCGCCTCGGTCAACTTCTCCCGCCCGTCCCGATCCTCTTCAACGTCTACCCTCCCTGCAGTAGACTTGCGACGCAACAGTTCCTTTGTCAAGGGCTTCGAGTCGCTGCCCTTCACGCTCGAGCCCGAGGACGTTCACCCCCTCGACCTCGAGGCCGAGCGTCAGCAGCGCGAGAGCGAGGAGCGCCGACTCCAGCGCGACCAGCGACACAAGTCCTTCCAGCGCGGATTCAACAGCCTGCCGTTCGACGGTGACGAGGAGGAGTTCAGCCAGCGTCCCGACTCGCCCGTGCAGGAGGTGCGCGATAACGCCGACCGGTTCGCCGTCATGACGGCGCACCTTTACACGCGCAGCAAAAACCTCGAGTTCTTCAAGAGCGAGACGCTGGCCGGCATCGGCATCGTCAGCATCCGCATCAAGCGCAACGTTTACCGCACGTACTGCGACGTCCACTCGGTGCCGGTCGACGAGCGCGAGGAGCTCGCTCAGCACCTTGAAGACTGGGAGCAGGGCGTCGCCTCCCTCAACCCAGAGGTCGCCATCAAGATCACCTCCAACGTCGTTCTCGCCATCCTCGCTCGTCTCGATGAAGAGGCGCTCGACGTCGCGATTGACCCCGAGACGCGCATTCAGGTCGTCGAGAAGATCGCTCATCTCGGCACGGCGAGGTTCGTTTTGTCGAGTCCCTCTTGTGCAGATGTCAAGGTGGTGAGCTTACACTTCTGTTGCTGTATACAGGAAGCATCAATTCGCCGCCTTTGTCCGAGAAGAGAACTGCCTCGTCTTCTGGTCGGACGACATCTCGACCCTCATCGAGGCAGCCGAGGCACTGGAAGCCCGCTGCGTGCAGTAGTGGGTGATCTTTCCGCCTTTTGGCCGGCGGGACGCGACTGACGGAAGGGACTGTTGCAGTGTGTGGTCGTCAACAAAGCACAAGGACGAAAAGCGGGCAAGCTCGATTCGACCGACGCTCGTCTCAGTCCAGACTGCCGTCAACTCGGAGAGCAGCAGCAGCAGTCCCGATGTCGAAAAGCTGGCGTACCTTAGTGGGCCCGCGGTGGCAGAGGGTTCGCCGGCGTCCTGGACGCCAGCCTCGCGGCGACCGATGCGGCTGTACGCGCCCATGGTGACGGGCGCAGGTACGTTTGCTCCGCTGGCTTGTGTGTGTGCAGCAGCTGATGCCGCTTGCCATGTACTCTCGTCTCCCAGCGCTTGCCGGCAATATGGCCTTCGTCGGCCTTGCAGCCAAGACCCTCCTCGGCGAGTACCTCCTCGACGGCAAGCCCATTCGCTTTCTCCTGCTCGTCACGTCGCCCTTCACCTTCTGCGTCGCCTTCTTCTTCTGCCTGGCGCTCATCTCATGCGTCTGGAGCTTGATTGGTCAGTTCCCTCCGGCAGTCCGAGCCCGTCTCAGCAGGCGCTGACGTTGAGGCTTTACGTGCGCAGGACCGGTCAACCAGTACCACGAGAACTCGGCCTTTTACTCCGGAAAGGCACCTGAGCGCCGAGTGAAGCGTCGCCTACCTCACGTCACCGTCGTCATGCCTGTCGTACGTCGCCCTCATTCCGCATCCTCGCCTGCTCTCCCGCTCAGACGCCTCTTCCCTTACCTGCAGTACAAGGAGGGTCTCGAGGGTGTCATCATTCCGACTGTCGACTCGCTGAAGGTGGTACGTGGTGCTGTCGCTCTCCTCAAAAGGGAAAGAGCTCTCGCTGAGTAGAGGGCTCTTCTTGCAGGCCATCATGACGTACGAGCGTCAAGGAGGTACTGCCTCCATCCTCATCTGCGACGACGGCATGCAGCTTTGGTCGGAAGCTGAGGCGGAGGTCCGCCGGTCCTACTACGACTCGCGCGCCATTGGCTGGGTTGCTCGTCCCAAGCACGGCAAGGACGGCTTCCTCCGCAAGGGCCGTTTCAAGAAGGCGTCCAACATGAACTTCGCCTTCGCCGTCTCGCTTCGTACCGAGGAGATCATGGACGAGATGCGGCCGACGCCGCAGGACGCCGAAAAGGAGTGGGTCTGGACCGCGGAAGACGAGGACGAGCTGTACGCCGAGGCGCTGCAGCTGACGGTCGAGGAGAGCCAGGGTACCGCTTGGGCTGCAGGTCCGTCGCGTCCGTTGCCTTTTGCTCCATCGTCTTCCACTGAATGTCTTCTGATGATCGTGCAGGCAACATTCGCATTGGCGAGTACATCCTCATCATCGACTCCGACACCCGTGTTCCCTCCGATTGCTTCCTCGACGCGGTAAACGAGCTAGACGACAGCCCGGAGGTTGCCATTATTCAGCACGAGTCGGACGTCGTGCGTCCCTCTTGCTCTCTGCACAGTCGAACAGGCCCCTGATCTGGCTTTTGTTGTACCGCCCTCGCACAGATGATGGTCAGCACGAGTTACTTTGAAGCGGGCATCGCCCACTTCACCCGGCACATCAACAAAGCCATCTCGTTCTGCTGCGCCAACGGCGAAGTCGCACCCTTCGTCGGCCACAACGCCTTCATGCGCTGGTCCGCGGTCCAGGACTCGTGCTTCGTTGACCCGGAGGACGGCTGGACGAAGATGTGGTCTGAGTCGCATGTCTCTGAGGGTGCGAATTCTGGCTACCTCCTTTCCGAACACGCGCTGATCACCGTCTGACCTTGCAGACTTCGACATGAGTCTGCGTGCGCAGATGAAGGGCTACACGACGCGATGGGCGACCTACTCGAACGGCGGCTTCCAAGAAGGCGTCTCCCTCACGTGCGACAACGAGCTCGACCGATGGCAGAAGGTGCATCTTCCCCTCGCTCATCTTGCGCTGATTGCGAAGCTGACGACTAGATTTCCCACAGTACGCCTACGGCTGTTCCGAGCTGCTCTTCCACCCCATCAAGGACTGGCTTCGCAAGGGGTACGTCCTGCGCCTATCCCCAGCTCCCGACCCCCGGCTGACAGCGCTTGGTGAACGTAGAATCCTCACCACCCTCTTCAAGACTTTCGCAACGTCTAACATCCCGATCCACTCAAAACTCTCGGTCATGGCCTACATCACGTCATACTGGGCCATCGCCTGTGCCTGCCTGACGACGACGCTCAACTGGCTCCTGATTGGAATCTGGGAATCACAGCTCGACAGCTTCTACCTCGAGTCATTCAAGGTCTTCCGTGCGTGTCCATTGAACATCTTCTTCGCCCTCGACGCGATAGGCTGATTTCGGCGTCTCCTGTGCCCTCCAGTCACCTGTATCGTCGTCTTCTCGCTTTTCGGCAACATTACGTCTGCGGTCTTCAAGTACCGCATCAAGGTAGAAGGCCTCGGCAAAGCACTCGGCGACAACTGCAAATGGCTGTTCTTCTTCTTCATCTTTTTCAGGTGCGTCCTCTTGCGCACCCGGTCTGTGCCGAAGGATGCAGCGAGAGAAGCGGTTCGTTCTGAAAGCTGATTCTTCCTTCCTTCTGCATTGCAGTGGTCTCTCCTGGCACGTTGCCGCCGCGCTCGCAGCCCACATCACGAGTTTCCAGATGGAGTGGGGAGCGACTTTGAAAGAGACCGAGGACTCGAACTGTACGTCCACTCTGGTCCCCTCGCTCAACCCTTTCTGAGGCTGACCGTGTCTCCGCTCACCCTACGCCAGTCTTCCGTGAGGTGCCTAAAATCCTCAAGCGCTTCTGGCCGGCATACCTGTTCGCGACGACCCTCATCCTGGGGATGATCGTCATGTCGCTCGGCTGTATCCCGCCCGCGTTCCGCATCACGTCCATGACGGCCATCCTGCCGACGGCGGTCATGGCGTCGGCCCACATTCTCTACCCCATCGTACTTAACCCGTACCTGATGCTCTTCAGCTTCTAATCACCTTCTATCCCCTCTGTCGTACTCTCTCGCTCGCACTGTACTCTTCGGTCTCACCTTACAAACTACGGAACCCCTACGCCGGATCCCGCACGCTCAGTAAACCCCTACAGCACGCACCGCAACCCCAATAGAGCCTTGTTGAACTGCAATGACTAGACACATGACACGCTCGTCGAAAAGAAGCCGTCCTCGCGATCCTCGTTGAGGTCAAGTGCTGAGCAGGAGGAGCCCGCCGGACCCGCGCCGGAGCGACTGCGCGCCCGCAGATGATCAGGACGCGTCTGGCGCCGGCGGCGCGTCGTCCATCGCAACCATCACGACCCAGGTCCCCCCCCCCCCCTCTTCCAGCCTTACACTACTCGTATCATGTCTGACACTATCAAGTGCGTAGATCCTCGTCTTTCCTTGCTTCTCGCTGCTTACTCCCGTCGAGCATCGCTCAGGGAGACCGTCTCGCAGGCCGCCGCCGCCGTCCAACCTACTGTCGACGCCGCGGCTGCCCAGGTCCAGCCGGCCGTCGACGCCGCGCTTGACGCCGTCAAGCCGACGATCGACGCCGCCGCGCAGAAGGCGACGGAGGTGGTCGGCACGGCGCAGGAGGTTGCAGAAGGCGCCGTTGACAAGGGGCAGGGCAAGGCCGCTGAGGTGCGTTCGTCCAACGACACGAGCCTTCCTAAGCTCCCTCGCGTCCTCCCGGGATGCCGCGACAGCTTTGGAGACGTTGCAAGCACCATCAATGACAAATCTGATTGCGCGCGTAGGTTGTCGAGGCCGTCACCGGCGAAGAGGAGGACGAGGATGAGGACGAGGACGAGGACGCCGAGATGGAGGATGACGAGGAGCTCGACGACCTCGAGGAGGACGTGCGTCCCCCCCACCCCTTTCCTCTCCTCCCGCAGAAGACATAGCTAACCCTATACGCTCCTTCGCACGACCTAGGATCTGGCCGAGATCGATCCGTCGGCCATCATCCAGTCCTCGCGCCGCTCGACGCGCGCGACAGTCGACTACGCGTCCGAGGAGGCTGCGCGCAAGGCCGGGCTCGACGGCGGCGCCCTTGCAGAGGAGGACGAGGAGGCCGAGGGAGACGTCACGTTCGATGAGTAGGGGGCGTCAGGGATCGGCAGGAATCGTGGAGGAAGGGGCAGGGGACGCGCTGAAGGAGTCAGCGTCGACCTCCAAGCCCTCAAAGGCTCGCTTCGTATGCATGCCGCTGCTCTCATGCTCTGAACATGAGGATCAAGGAGGGGTGCAGGAGCGACCTAAATGGACGGCGACACCAAGGGATGCAGAGATCATGACGTATCAACACCTCCCACCCGCCCGGTGCTCTCTCTCGACGTCCCTAGCGCCTCCCAGGACTGGTTCCTCCTCCACCTTTGGCCCTCCCACCACTCCTCCATTTCCGTGCTCACGCCGACTTTCTTGACGCCCTGTCCCTCGAGCATCTCGACCCTCCTCCCGCCCACGCGCAGCGCGTGCTCGACGGCCGACACGTCCCGCGGCGCGATGGCCGGGTGCCGGAACGAGTAGCGGATGAAGAGGCGGAAGGCGGGCTGCGAGGGAGCGGGCTTGGTCGGCACGATGCGGAGCGCACGCTTGTAGAGACGGAGAACCTCCTGCGATGTCGGTGGATGCGCCGGAAGAAGGGGGTTAGGCGAGCCGCGGGGGGGGCAGCAGGCGAATGGAAGCAACAAGTGCGACCGGCGGCAGCGGGCGGAAGGAGGCGAATGTGTCAGCATTGTCATGTTTAAGGCCTGTGAGCTTCCTTGCCTAGCAGCGGCATGCGTCATGCGGCCAATCTGAGGTGCGGCTGGAGGGGGGAAGGGGGGTGGAGGCGCAGCTCGTGACGCACCTTCTGAAGGCCAGACAGCGGTCGGCGAGCAGCGGATGCGGACATCGCGGGAGCTGCGAGAGTACAAAGCGAAAGGGATGCGAGATAGGCGGCGGTGCGCTTGGAGCTCCAGGAGTCTTTGGACCGGGGTGTAGGTAGGTGGACGGGCGGGCGAGGGCGACGGGAGGTGAAGTCCGACGGCGGGTAGGGCGAGTCTGAAGCGCAACGACTGCCTCAAACGCTGGCGAGGTGCTTCGACGACGACGACAGCAGTGGTACTGGAGGAGCTGAGGAGGGCCGTCAACTGGCTCTTGGGGAGTAGCAAGGTGGTGGGGGCAAAGGTCGGACGAAGGAGCATGAGCGACGGCCGATGGACCCCTTGCGCTGCTTACGCAACCTATAGTATCACTTTGCGCTGCACCTTCGATCAGCCTGCGATGCAGCGAGCCGGATCAGCGCCCAGAACTACGCTCGGAGAGCAGGACCTGAGGAATCTAGGGTTGAATATGGGTCCATGTAACATAGATTGCAGTTCCAGGGAGCGCAGGGACGAGTCGTAAGAGGGTTCGTGAGCGAAGGAGGAGCAGGAGAGAAAGAGATCAGGTGGCAGGAGAAGGGGAGAAGGCACGGAGAGAGCACTCGTGGAAAAAGTTGGATAGACCGCGAGAGTACTCAGTGGCAAGCGATGCCCTTGCCCGGCGCGTTGCCGAGCGTTGCCCTGCCATACCCAGAAGGACCATCAGCCGCAGCCGCGAGCGTTACAGAGAGGGGAAAGACGCACATCGGGTCCATGTCCTGATTGTAGACGTAGTGCCCTATGCCAGCGCCGACGATGGTCGCTCCGATGAGGTAGCCCTGCGCGTGCAACCTCACAGTGTCAGCCTCCCTGCTTGTCCCTACAGACAGAGCAGCGAGTCCAGAACGCACGTTGTACGTCATGAAGACGAGCATGAGCCAGAACGAGATGAAGACGGATAGGGCGTAGGACGACGCGCGGATCAGGCGAACCGACTGAGGGAGGCCGATGCTGCGGACGGCGGCGAGACAACGAGGTCAGCGCAGGACATTGCAATCAACGGAGATCGGAAAAGGACTCACACTCCTCCCAGAGGGAAAGCCTCAACAGCCGGGCTGCTTCTGCCTGAGCTGGACCCATCCGTCCGCGGGCGATGCTGCAGCAGCGCCGCAGCGACCTGGCGGTCGTACACGCTGATGCGGTAGCGGAGAGCTTCGTACGAGAAGGCGATGGCGACGATGAGGAGGCTGTGAGAGGATCACCAAGCAAGATCAGCTGTGGCAGACCTGGGAGAAGGGACGCATCGGACGGACCAGGAGACGAGCATGGCGAAGGAGGACGAGATGTGCCAGCTGCGAAAGACGACGCAGGTGTCTGACCCAGCGGGTGCGGCGTCAGCCTCATCCTCGCGGTAGGGAAGCATCTGGGCTCACCGGCGACCTGCCAGTTCCAGAGCATGTTCATCTGTGAGAGGCGACGCCGGATCGGAAGGGACGGTCAGCGAAAGGCAGGCCGGGGGCTGCGCGCCAACGAGGAAGCCTCGGGGGGCCAGACACACGGCACACTTGGCGGCGGGAGCACCGTGGCCGGGCATGGCGTGGTCTCCGTGGTCCATGCTGCTGTCGGAGGGGCGAGAACGATGTCGTGGGTGGGTGGGAAGGTGGCGAAGGATCAAGTCGGAGGTCAGGGACGCGCCGCCCCCAGCCGCGTCCTGCAGTATCGTTCCACTGGCCGCAGCAGCGTCGTCCGCCCTCTTCACCCATCCAAGCTCCTCCGGCCGCTCGAGAGGGGGGGTTCGAGCCAGCACATCCGTCCTGCTGCCCGCTCTGGTGCGTCTCGTCCTCTGCCTGTCGCTGCCCTGGCACTTGGACTGAAGTCGGCGCTCCTCGCGCAACCCGCACCCCAGACCGGCGAACGTTGCCCGCGCCCGAGGCCCAACCCGTCCGACGTCACCGAGCTCGTCCTACATACCGTCTCCCATACCCTCTGGCTCACACGCAGTCGTGTAGGCCTGCTCCCTGGCCAGCTCTACCTGCTCATCCAGTCTTCGCGATGAATTCCATCACCCACCTCGACCGGTTCATCACGCGCTCGTTCAGCCCGCCGCCGACGCCGCCGCTCGCATCGCCGTCGGCGTCGTCGCTCGAGCTCTCGCTCGGCGGTGCTGGCCTGCCGGGCAGCAGTCCCGTCGCGAGCTCTTCGCGCTCCGTACCGCCGTCGCCGGCGTCGATTTCGTCGGCGCTCCCTCGGCGACGCACGCAGTCGTCGACGTCGAGCTCAGGCTCCCCCACGCTCCCCGTCCAACCATCGCCGTCTGACCCTCTCAACCCCACTTCGCCGGCGACAGTCAAGCGCCGCCGGAGCACGTCGACCAAGAAGCGCGAGCGTGGGCTGCTCGCGCGCTTCCTGCTCAAGCTCTGGGTGCTCATCGTCGGTGTCGCGCTCTGGTGCAGCGGCGGCAAGCGCGGGATGCTCGCGTTCGGCGCCGGCGGGGGTGCTGCGGGCGGCCGTGGGCGGGCGACGAGCGGCAGTGGTCGGCGGCGGGGCCGGGCCACGGGGAAAGGCGCCTCGCACGCACTCAAGGAGAAGGACGCAGGCAACGGCGGTGACACGACCGAGGACAACGCGACGTCGGACGAGCTCGCGCCGTTCCCCGACCCGCGCACGCAGGCCGTCGACCCTCGCACACAAGCTGTTGACCCTCGAACGCAAGTCATCGGCCCTTCCTTGGGCTTGCAATCACCAGCAGCGCACGAAGCACCTTCGACACCCACGAGAAGCGCCGCCAGCGCCCTCCGACGCGCACCGAATCCCACCTTCGCCCTCCTTCCCCCGCCGACGCCAGCTCCAGAACCTGGGCCCGCGCCGGCAGCGCCTCCAAAATCACGGCTGCTCAACAATCCGCTAGGACAGACGACGCTCCTCCATCCATCTGCCGTCCGTCCGCGGTCATCCGTGTCCTCCCTCTCGCTCTCATCATCCTCCACTTCGCTCGCCTCGTCCCCCCAGAACGCAAGCGCCCTCCCGCCGGCGGTGCGCAAGACGACGCCGTTCCACAAGCCCAAGACACTCATCCTTGACCTGGACGAGACGCTCATCCACTCGACCTCGCGCCCGATGCTCGGCGGCGCGGGCGGCGGCGGCGCGTTTGGCAAGTGGGGCAAGGGCAGTAGGGGTCGGGGCGAGGGGCACATGGTTGAGGTCTTTCTCGGAGGGAGGAGTACCGTCTATCACGTCTACAAGCGGCCCTTCGTCGACTACTTTCTCAAGAAAGTGCGCCTCGTCTCGCCTTTTCCTCGCGCCTTCTTCGTACCGTGCGCGCGCTGACACGCCGTCGCTCACCAGGTCTCGAGCTGGTACACGCTCGTCATCTTCACGGCGTCGATGCAGGAGTACGCCGATCCGGTCATCGACTGGCTCGACGGCGGGCGCGGGATGTTCGCCAAGCGCTTTTTCCGCGACGTGCGTCCACCTCCCTGCCTTGCGCTCGTCCCAGACCCCCTGCTCGTGCTGGCCTGACAGCTCCCCGTCCTTTTACGTCGACAGAGCTGCGTGCAGCACACGAACGGCGCCTACATCAAGGACTTGTCGTGCATGGACGAGGATCTCGAGTCGGTCGCGCTGATCGACAACTCGCCCATCTCGTACCAGTTCCACCAGGGTGCGTCGCCCTCCCTCCTTCCTCCCTTTTGCGGAACAGTCGCTGACCCTGCAAGAACTCGCGTGACCCCGGCCGCGCACTAGCGAACGGCATCCCGATCGACGGCTGGTTCTCGGACCCGGCCGACCAGGCGCTGCTCGACCTGCTGCCGGTGCTCGACAGCCTGCGCTTCACAGGCGACGTCCGGCACGTGCTCGGCTTGAGGGGCTTCTGAGAAGATGGGGAGGTGATGTTTGTGATGATCTGTTTCGATCTTTCTCGGGGAGAAGGGGTAAAAGTGACTGCGGCAGAGCAATTGGGGGGGGGGGGGTGGAGAGCTGCGCCCGCAAACCCTTCCGCCCTTCATAAAAGAGGAAGATCGACTTGGCTTTGCGAACGGTCCATCACCGCCTACAGAAGCGAAGCGCATGTCAAGAGCCAGGCTAGCGGAGTACTGCTGCCGCCGACTAGCGTTCATCAACTTGAAGACGACGCGTGCGCGGACCGTCACCGGCGGGGTTTCTGGCCCCTGGCGCGCCGAGGTTGCCCACATGTTGTCCTTCGCTGTGCTGATCCCTTTGCCACACTGATCTTGCCCATCAGCTAGAGTCGTAGACAGCCAGTGCAACTGAAGGCACTGGCGCTGCTGCTGTTGCTGCTGGAGGGGTGGACGGAGGAAGACGGAGTCGCCAAGCTCGTTTGAAAGGGCCGGCGGGGGTGGGCTGCTGCGCGCCCTTCCGGCGCACGCGCCTCGCTTTGTGTCGACGCGCCGCCCTGATCGCGCCCTTCACCCCGACCTGCTTTTTCTCCAGCTCCTTTCCTTCCCCTTCCTCCTTCTCCCTTGCACACCCCGTCCGCAAGCCGGCCTTCCCGACCGCTAGTCGCTCGCTCCCCCCCTACTTCAGCCGTTTTCCTTCGCTCCCCTCAAGCCAGCCAGCCTCCTCTCCCCTTTCAGCCCCCGCTTTCACACACCCGCCTTCCTTCCCATCAGCAGCACCATGCGCGTCTCCAGCACGGCCCTCATCTCGACTCTACTCCTCACTGCCTCTGCCGCGTCCGCCGCAGGAGGTCACGGCACCCGTCGCGGGCACAAGGACCGGTCGGCGTCCCTCCGACGCGCCGGCACGGGCGCCCACGAGCGCTTCCTCGCCGAGCGCGCCGCCGCCGAAGCCGCGTCCTCCAAGAGGCGGCGCTCGTCCGAGAAGCGCTGCAAGGTCAAGTCGTCCGCCAACTCGTTCGTCGCTGCGACGACGACCTCGTCCAGCTCGTCGGCTGCTCCGGTCGAGACGTCGTCGGCGTGGGAGGAGCCCGCCGCGCCGTCGACGACTAACATCGCCTTGGCGGTCAAGCCGACCTCGCAGGCCAAGGAGTGGGTCGCTCCGACCACCTCGACGACGGAGGAGTGGATCGCTCCCACCACCTCGTCGAAGGAGAAGTGGGTTGCCCCGACCACCTCGACGACCGAGGAGTGGGTTGCCCCGACTACCTCTGCCGAGTCCAAGTGGGTTGCGTGAGTCTCTTTCTCATCCGTTTCCGGCGCCTTGGCCTCCCCTCGGCTAATGCCTTTGCGACCCCTTTTCATCCCGACGGCCCTCCCAACAATAGGCCCACGACGACCTCGTCATCTGCCGCTGCAACCGCCACGCCCGACTCGGAGGGCATCGTCGGCGGCGTGCTCGGCAAACTCCTCTCGATCACCGACAGCACCTGCGGCTGGTCGGGCGCGCAGGCCCACTCGAACGACGACGCTGGGCCGAACGGCGCGATCGACTGGCTCAACTGCGGTATCGACGGCGGGGGCTGGACCCCTCCCTGTGCGTCCGCTGCGCCGTTGTGTTCCTGTTGAAGCGGAGCGCTGACTTGCGGCTTTCTCTCGCAGCGATCACCCTTGACGAGCTCGTCTTCGCCGACCTCGGAACCGTCCTCGCCAGCGGCTCGTCGCCGTTCGGACCTTGCGTGCGCCTCCTCTTAACCTGCTCGGGGTCTCTTGCTGACATTGCTCCGTCCCCGCAGGCCGCCTACCAAGACATGTTCAAGCAGATCGGCGAGGAGACCAACGTTCCGCCCATCATAGTTGCTGCGTTCGCCATGCAGGAGTCGACTTGCAACCCGAACGCGGTCGGTGGCGGCGGCGAGCAGGGCATGTTCCAGGTGCCTAGCCTTCCTCTCTTGCCTGTCTTGCGCAGCGCCCGCTGACACCTTCTCTCGTGTTGCTCATTTCAGATCTCGCAGGACAAGTGCGGCAACGCGCCCGGCGGCAACTGCCAGGAGCCCTGGTACAACGCCCGCACCGCCATGAAGTACTTCAAGAGCCAGATCGACAGCCTCGGCCTACTCGCTGGCCTTGGACAGTACAACGGATGGACGAAGGGCATGACTTACAGCTCTGCTACCGCCGCTGCCGTGAGTTCTCCCTCGTGGCTCGCCTTCTGATGAGCACGCACTGACGGCCACTCTGCTCCCTTCTTTCCCCTTCGCAGAACGGACCTTGCTGCCGCTGCCAGAACAACCTCGACTACGCGCACCAGTTCCTCAATGGCTGGCTCCAGGGCATCGACGGCCACAGCATCGGCCGCTACTGGAACCTCAATGTTTGCGGCTGAGCGGCTTCGCCCTCCGCTTTTGTCACCTGTCCGTTCTCCCTTGCTGAAATCCCGCGCACGCCTCGATGGCTGCGTCTTGATACCCCCCGGCTCGATGCCTACACCCGCACTTTGCATCTTCTCACTTCCGTACCGCTTCTTTCTCTCCTTTCTGCTCGCTTGCACCCTTCACTGTCACCTTGCACCCTCACGACCTCCACGAGCGCCCGCGGACTGGCTCCCTCGCGCTTCGTCCCTCCCCTTCTCGCGCACTCCTTGCGCCGGCGTTGCACGCACGCACACTTGCTGGTCTCCTGGTTCCCGCGCTCCTTTTACGTACGCCGCCTCCGCCGCCGCCCCTCTGGCTTGCTCGAAGAAGTAACGTCACGCGCAGGAGCTGGCCTCCTGCTCCACGTACCTACCTTCACCGCTCGCTTGCTGCGCGTATTTCGCGCTGGAACCCCATCTTTCCGTCAATCTCGTTTGCTGCTCGTCCTAGCCTCTCTTATGCACTTGCTCATGAAGGGCGATGCTCGCGCAAGCGGAATGGGTCCAGCAGCGGATGACAGGGGGCATGGGACGAGGGGACCGCGCAAGAGCAGGATGGACATCGGCGTTCTGAAAGCAAGAGGTCAGGCCCTTCAGCGCTTCGTTTTGCGGCCGGAAAAGGCTCGAAGACGCACAGCTGTGGGACGACGACAGTGTGGCAGCGAACGACGGCTGCGGCGGCTGCTGATCGCCCAGCGCCAGCGGCGCGTCCTCCCCTTCGGGCTGCTTCTTGACGGCTTTCCGGCGTGGGGCCTTGCTCTTCCCGCGAGCCTTCTTCTTGGGCTCGTCGACGTGCAGGCCGAGCAGCTCGTCGAGGGGCATGAGGGGGACGGAGGACGGCGGCGGCGGTCGGTCTGCACGGCGCCGCGCGCAGTGTCTCTTGCAGTCAGCGGCATTTCTTGCACGGTCCAAGCGCAAGTAGAGATGGAGGAGCACGCACACATGAGCGCCGGCAACGGCCCGTACAAGCCTTGCAGCCGTTCCAACGTGCGCTGCTTCACAGGCTCAGGCACGTCCGCGACCGCCATGGCCTGGACGACGCGGGTCCACCCGCCCTCCTCCGTCTCGCGCTCGCGCCTGCGCACCGTCGCCCGGTAGCCCTCATGGGCTCCGCCTAGCCCGCTCGTCACCTCCGCCAGCGCCATCAGCGCCTTGTCGAGGAACGCGAGCGCGCCGCCGACGAGCGGCGCCGCGTGCGGAGGGACGACCTCTGACGGCGGGGAGAGCGAGCGCAGGTGCGCGTTGGAGAGCGCGAGGAGCTCGTCCGGGAGCGAGTGGGATGGCGGGGGAGGCAGCTGCGAAGTGTGCACCGGCCACAGGGTGAAGTGACCCGCGACGTGCACCTTGGGCAGGTACGCCGGCTGGGAGGGCAGGTCTGGCCCCGACCGCAGCTTAAACGGTGCGTCGTCGTCGTCCAAATCGTCGTCCAAGTCGACATCCATGGCCATCGAACCGGCACTGTCCTGCTCGACCGGCACCGCAGATGGCCGGGCGAGATCGGACAGCAGGCCAGCATGCAGCGACCGGACGTGCTCGTGCTTGAGCGACGCGAGCAGGTGCCGGTAGTCGCGCAGCTCGTTCAGGTGCGAGGCCTTGTGCCTGGCGGTGGCAGCGCCTTTGTCCTGCCACTCGCTGTCAGAGGCGTCGACCATGTTGCTGCGAGCTGGGCTGTCGTTCGCTCTGGGAGAGCTGGATCAAGGAAAGGAAGGGTCGCCGTCAGCAGGAGCAGCGCGCGGGCAGGCCGTCCGTCCACTCAGCCCAACGCCCACCCTTCCTTTCCTCACCATTCCACCTCCTCGAGACAGGCTTGTCCGCACTGCAGCATGGCCTCGTCTACCCCACGCAGGACGACTCTCGGCATCACCAGCCGGTTCGGCCACCTCAGGCACAGCGCCTCCCGCCGCTCGCCGTCACGCGCAGTTGACGCCGCCGCCGCCGACGAGGTAGTCGTCGAGGACACCCCGGTAGCGGACGAGGCAGGCCCATGGGACAGCAAGCTCATGCGGACCTCGGCGTTCTTCCAGACGAGCTCGACGGCAGTTAAGCCGGAGCAGCAGGACGAAGAAGGCCAGCCGAGCCCGTCCAAGTGAGCCCGCTGCGCTTGCTCGCCCACTCGCCACCAAGCCCTTACTTACTTACCCCTACTCGGGAGCGGCTACTTCTCGCCGGCCTTCAGCAGTCAGAGCAAGAAGCGGAAGGCCGAGGACGAGGAAGGCGGCTTCATCAAGCTCGAGATTACGCCCAAGAAGGTCTTCGCCACAGTCCGCCCGTACAAGGTCTACGAGGACCTCAAGCCGCTTACTGATAACCTGTATGTCCTGCCCTTCCCCTTTCTGCTGTCGAATACCAGGTGCTGATGCTCTTCACTACTATGCAGGTCTTTCGAGAACGACATCGTGTTCTGCGGTATCAAGTGCGTCCTGCTGCTGTCCTTTCGGCCCGCGCGCGCAGCAGCTGACACTTTCCTCTTCAAGCCCGGGCGTCTCCTCTGCCCAGAAGGGCCACCACTACGCGGGACCGACGAATCGCTTCTGGCCCTGCATTCATCAATCGGGTGCGCTTGAAAAGTCTCAGCCTTCTTCGCAGCGCGCGCTGACCCATCGACGGTCGCGCGCAAGGCATCATCCCCGAGCCCGTGACATACAAGGACGACGCGCGCCTCCCCTCTGACTTCAACCTCGGACTCACAAACCTCGTCTCGCGCCCGACGGCGGCCGCGTCCGAGCTCTCGTCCGCGCGCGACATGCGGCCCGCCGTGCCTGCGCTGCTGGCGAAGATCCGGCGGCTCAGGCCGCAGGTCGTGTGCTTTGTCGGCAAGGACATCTGGAGGGAGGTGCAGTTCGTGCTGGACGCGGCGGCGCGGAGGGGGGAGAAGGCGCGCGGGCTGGGCGGGAAGGGGAAAGGGAGGGAGAAGGAGAAGGACGGATGGGACGGGCCGAGGGCCTGGAAGATCGTGCACGACTTATCGGAGGACAAGATGGACGCGGACGGCGCTGAGGGTGGCGTGACGCCCGGGAAGGGGCCTGTGAAGGAGACCTACTTCTGGGCTGTGTCCTCAACCAGCGGTCTGTGCCGGGACACCGTGCGTTCGTCTCCTTCTCGTACCGCTCGCAGCTCCCTTTGACAGTGCCCCTTCTCCCCTTCCTGCCCCTCTCCGTTGTCTCGCTGTGCGCTGCGCTCTCCTTTGCGGGCACAGATGGAGCAGCGTCTCGCCGCCTGGCGTTCCCTCTCGACCTTCTCGCGCGCCCTCACCGCCCGCCGCGCTCCCGATTCACCGCCATCCGCCGACCCTTTCGTCGCGGGGTACGACCTAGGCGCGCTGAAGGTCGTCGACGCCAAAACGGTCGACGAGTGGGTCGGCGAGTGGAACGCGCGGCTCGCGCTGAAGGCGGGCGAGGTGTCGCCTGCGAAAGGATGAGATGTAGCATGCGGCTAGAGCTCGCGTTGCTGGCTGTGAAAGCGGGCGAAGAGGGTCATGAAGATCGTTAAAGGGGGTCGTGAAAGGCGCTCGGAGAGAGAGACCGAATTGCAAGAGATTGCTACCAGCCGGTCGACGCTTGCGTCGCATCTGTGCGTCATCCCGAGAGCGTCGTTGATCAGTCAGGGCGCTTGAGTGGGGCAAGGGAGTGAGTCGAGAGCGCGCGAGGAAAGGGGGACGCACTGCGCTTGCGCTCGCGCGTCTGGCGCATGAGGCCAACCGTGTGCCGATCGAGCATGTCCACGTACGGCTTGAGGCTCGTGTGTCGCCAGTCTGCCGAACGCGAACCACTTCCAGTCAGCCTAGACGCCTTGCAGGGACCGCAGACTGGGAAAGACAGGGACGCACCGACCGTTTCCTTCTTTCCCTCCTCCTGCGACCCGCCATCCATCGGCTCGTCTTCCGTCTTCGTCGCTGCAGCAGCGGCGGCGGCATCATTGAGCTCGCGCAGCAGCCGGCCGACGGTCGGAACCTTGTCCGGGTCAAACTCGTGGACCTTTGCAGGGTCGACGGGGACACAGACGCGGTCTGGTGATCGCAAGGCGCGCAAGGGTGGAAGGACGGGGTTCAAAAGGTCATATCAGCGCTGCATGCGCACGCCGAGCAGAGAAGGAAAGGGACGGACTCGTTCCCGGGTGAACGACGAACGGGCTCTTAAGCAAGTGGTTGCGGTGCTTCGAGACGTCGGCGTCGATGCGGGGGTACGTGTACTGGAGGACGATCTCCTTGAGCGCGGCCTCGAGCTGCGGCTTCAGACGCTTGTCGCCCGAGCCCATCGCACGCTCGACAAGCTGCCTCCAGCGTTGGAGCGAGGTGAAGGACTTGTTGCTTGACCAGAGCTCGCGCAGCTCGGCCGTGATGGCTGCTCGCAGCGGGTCAGGAGTCCGGCAGTCAGCAAAGAGTCCAGTGCAAAGCACATTCTGAACGCAAACTGGTGACGCACCCTGGTCCGGGAAGAGCGACAGCAGCGTCTCCCACTGCGTGCGCGTTTTGAAGCATTCCTGGTCCTCGAGAATCAGGTCCTGGAACCCGGGTTTGAGGGTCTCATACGCCGCCCTGCGTGCGCATGAGTGCGATCATTAGTCCCCACGGATTCCTGCAGAAGGACGGGTGGTCGTCCGGGACGCACTCTATCGACGGGTGGAACACCGTGCTCTTCCCCCAGCGGACGTTGACCTTCTTGATCTGCTCCTTGCCGCCCTTGACGACCTCAAGGTACGTGACGACCGCCTTGCGCTGGTCGTCCGTCAGGTCCATCGCGCCTGCATCCGAGACCCAGCAGTGGATTCCTCGCCGACCCGAGTAGACCCAAAGCAGGTGCTGAAAGTTGAATTGTTCTGCGTGTGAAGGTGCGGAGCGCATGCTGTCAGACAGAACGGCCGGTGTCGGAGGAAGAAGGGCGCGCAAGTGAACGACGCACCCCGCAGCGCCTTGTCGAGCACCTCGGTCGCGCACGCGATGAACCCCCAGCAGCGCCTGCACATGGACTTGTCGGCGCAGCACGTACGAATCTCGTCGTAGTCGGTCATGTCGATGTCGAGCACGAGCTCGCGCCTGACGGGCTGCAGCGCGCCCGGGCGGAGCGTCTTGCGGTCGCGCGGGCGGGCCGAGTAGACGGCGCCGATCTCGAAACGGGAGGGGTTGAGCCGGAGCACCTCGCGCTTCATATCGTCCGCGTTCGCGAACGAGTTGTAGCGAAGGTAGACGTCGCCGGCGAGGGTGAAGGCAAACTCGCGGTGCGTGAACTGGCGTGTCGGGACTGCCGCCGCGAACGAGGGGGCGCGAAGCGCCGTCAGCAAGTGGCCTGGGCTGAGCTCCAGGCGGAGGGACCAAGACGGACCTTGCTCGTGGTTGAGCCAAGTAAAGAGCTGGCGCCAGGGGAACAGGCGGCCGTAGAACTGGCGCATGACCTCGGGGTTGGACGCGTCGGCGTCGGCGTCGCGGGCGTCGCTGCGGCAGCGGAGAGTCTAGGGTCAGGCGGCCTGAAGCGAAGCGCCTGATGTACCAGACGGGAGAACGGGCAGGAACGTACACTGGAGGGAGTGTCATGGTGAGACCTGCGCGGAGAAAGGGAAGGAAGGAAGGGACGGTAGCAGGCTGATTGATGGTGGGCTGTAAATGGATGGACGCGTCGTGAGGCGAGACACCCCGATTCGAGGGCCAACTTCCCCCGATGTCTGGGATGCTAAAGACTGCCGGTGCTGCACATGCGCGAGCGAGCCTGCAGTCGCCGGCGCACGAGAGCTGCTGCTGCTGTAGGAGGCTAAGAGCGCACCACTTCCGCTCCAGCAAGGTGATTTCCGTTCGACAGCGAGCGCCCGCCAGAACAAGTGGACGGACGGCAGGGGGGAAGGAGCGTAAGCCCAGAGTGATGAGCACTGTAACGCCCCATTTACAGCGATTGAATTCCGTTTGGACCGCGCAGACCACTTTCAGCTTCCTCCTCCCCCTTGCTCGCTTCACCCGCCTCTCACTCACCAACCATGGCCAAGGACCCGACCAAGAAGAAGTCCAAGAAGGCCGCCGCCGCCTCTGCCGCCCAGGAGTCCGCCCCGGAGCCCTCCACGTCCGCCCAGGCCGCCGCCGCTGCCCCGGCAGCCACTGCGCCCTCGGACGACGCCCGGCCGAGCAAGAAGGCCAAGAAGGACGGTAAGGGCAAGAAGGCCAGCAAGAAGGCCGCCGTCGACGGCGAGAAGGCGGAGGACAAGCAGGAGGAGGCCGAGGTCGAGGACAAGGAGCTCGACGGCCTGTTCAAGACTGCGGTGCGTGCCTCCCTCCCTGGTGGTTCCAAGTTCTGCACCGGATCACACTGACACTCTTCTGCTTACC
The DNA here is from genome assembly GCA_014825675.1 of Cystofilobasidium ferigula. Lineage (NCBI taxonomy): Eukaryota > Fungi > Basidiomycota > Tremellomycetes > Cystofilobasidiales > Cystofilobasidiaceae > Cystofilobasidium > Cystofilobasidium ferigula. The sequence goes on from MVAM01000010.1 coordinate 111,731, forward strand.
TTCTTGCGATCGCACGACGCTCACAGGCCACATTCCGCCTGCCGACGCCCGAGCCCGCACCGATACCGATCCGCGTGCCGTCTGCCAACCTGCCCTCCGAGCGCGGCCCGCCCCCGCGCGAGGCGACGTCCAAGGCGGCCAAGCGCAAGCGCTCCGAGCCGACGCCGGCTGCCGCCGTGTCCAAGCCTGTCAAGGGGGGCGTTGCGAATGACGATGAGCTGTCGGAGCTCGAGGACGACGACGAGGATGACGACGAGGACCTCGAGGAGGCGTACGAGCGCAAGCTCGCTGCGCTCGGCGACGACGACGACGACGACGACGAGGCCGACGCTTCTGCCCCTGCTGTCTCTGTCTCGCAGGCCAAGCCAACGATCGAGGACCTGATGGACGTCGACGGCGCCGACGCCTCCGGCCCGGACGCGCTTGTGCACGAGACGGTGCTCGCGGCGCGCAAGCAGCAGCCGGCGGAGAAGAAGCTCAGCAAGACGCAGCTCAAGAAGCAGAGCAAGCTGCCGACGTGGGCGCCGGCGGACGAGACGGCAGAGCAGGTCGACGCGAGGACGCTGTTCGTCGGCAACCTTAGTGTCGAGCTCGCCACCAACAAGGTACGATCAGCGCCTTTACTCAGTCCGCAATTCATCCCTGTTTCGCTGACGCGGAAGGGCCCTTTTTTGCTGCGCCTTGTGATTTGCAGAAACTGCTGCACCAGTTACACGCGCACCTGCTGACGGCGCTCCCCTCGCTTGCCAAAATTGAGTCGACTCGCTTCCGCTCTGCTGCGTTCGCGACGCCGACCGAGGACCTGCCGGGGGAGACGGCCGAGGCCGACGCTGCGCGAGCTGCGAACCGTGCCAGGGAGCGCACGAAGGCGTGGCGCGAGAAGGAGGCGCTCAAGACGCAGGGCGAGGAGGGCAAGCTCGACGAGGGCAAGAGCTTCATGACGCCTGAGGAGAAGAAGCGGGTGGCGTTTATCAAGAAGGACGTGCGTCGTCTTTTGTCGCTTGCGCCTGTCTTCGCCGCGCGCTTCGTCGCTGACCATTTGGTGCGCGCCTTGTCCGCTATACGTCCAGTTCCACGCGGCGGCCGACTTTACCAACGCCTACGTCGTCTTTGCGCACGCGCACCCGGACCGATCGACCAACGTCGCGCCCCTGATGGACCCGTACGAGGCCGCACGCCTGTGCGCGCAGCGCGTCAACGGCACCGTGTTCAACGGGCGCACCATCCGCGTCGACCTCGTCCGCGCCAACGCGAGCTCGGCGCCGACCGCGCGGGCAAAGTCGCAGCTGTGGGTCGCGGGCACGGACCCGAAGCGGAGCGTGTTTGTCGGCAACGTCGGCCTCGACGAGAAGGAGGAGAGCCTGCGCGCTTTCTTTGAGGAGCTGCTCACCAAGGAGCGCGGGGACGTGCCGGCGGCGGTCGAGGGCGAGGAGTACGCGGGGGACCGCTGGGTCGTCAACGTGCGCATCATCCGCGACAAGGGCACCGGCCTGGGCAAGGGCTTTGCTTACATCGCTACTCGGGTCCGTCTGCCTCCTCGCGGTTCACCGCCGATGTCAGCGCTGAGCTGACTTCTCTTGGTGCCTTCTAATGCAGGACCGCGACTGCGTCGACGAGCTGCTCGCGCTGCCCGAGGAGAAGCTCAAGTACAACAAGCGCAAGCTGCGCGTCCAGCGTTGCAAGACGCTGCCGTCCAAGCCCAAGACGACGCCCGCCGACGCCGCCGCTGCTGCTGCCGCCGCCGACAAGCCCGACGTGGCGAAGAAAGGGGCTGCGAGCAGCACGGCCGGCGCGCCGCTGCCGAAGGGCAACCCGCTCCTCGGCGAGCAGATCAAGGACCTCTCGAAGGACGAGCGCAAGGTCGCGAAAGCGGCCGACGCCGACCGACTTGCGCGCCGCATGGCGAAGAAGAAGGCGCGTGTCGCGATGGACAAGCAGGGCGGCGCTGGCGCCGCGGACAAGACGGCCGGCAAGCGCGAGAGCGTCAAGCTCGGCGCGTTCGGCGGCCGGAACGCGAAGAGCAAGACGGATCTCAAGGCCAAGAAGAGCCGCACGCGCTCCGAGCACGCTGCTGCCGGCAGGAACAAGAAGAAGGCGTGAGCAGCGTTCAGAGGGATGCTACGTCCGCCTTCTCTCTGATGACCCATTTCGCACGAAGTTTGAGTGTGCGCTTGCGCGAGTGCGGCGATTGAGAGCATGAAGGGGTCATCAAAGGCAAGCAGGATACAGATACAAAAAAGGATGGGGGTCAGAGCGCTACTTGGGTCCAGCAGCGGTGATGCTGGACCCCGACTGGTGAGCGGCGCGCGCAGCGGCGACCGCAGCGAGGCGCTGGGCGTGCTGGCTGAGGGCTGGATGCCGGCGGCTCGCCTGCGACTGCACTTGACTGATCTCATCCGAGCCAAGGCCGGGGATGCGGATATTGTGGTTGCGCTCTGCGCGTGTACCGGGGATCATCAGCACATGAGGGTCTCTTGCAGACCTGCAGACGCTGGAGGGGGGCGCACCGAAATGCAGCTGGAAGTCGCGGACATCGACCGTGTTGCTGCCGCGGTGCTTAGCCAGGCGGGCGGCGAACTGCGTCGACGAGTCGATAAGCTCGTCGATGACCTCAAGGAGGATCTGAGATGCACGAGGTCCACGTTAGCACTTCGAGCGTCAGAGGCAAGCAAGGGTCAACGCACATCCTCGACGCCATCCTCGAGCTTCTCGCCCTTCTCGACGTCCTCGAGCACCTCCCTGATCTTGCGCTTGCGGCCCTCGATCGTGCCAAGGTCGCTCTTGGCCTGCACGCCGGCCCTGCTCGCTTCATCCCAGCCCTGGCCCTGGCGCTGGACCAGGCTCGGCGTGCCCATCATCGGCCCTGCCGGCAGGCCGGTGCTGAGCGTCGGCCGTGGACCGGCAGGGTTCGGGTGCGGCGACGGGCCCGTCTGCGACTGCGGCACCGTCAAGGGCGAGTTGGTGCGGTTAACCTGCCCTGGTCCGGCGTTCATGTTCGGTCGCACGGGGTTGCCGTTGGCGTCCGTCCCGCCTGCGCTCCCGGCGCCAGCCTGGCCCTGGCCCTGCATACCGACAGCCGGGCTGTTGACCCTCTGCTGCTGCTGGTTCTGAAACTGCGCCTGGTTGACAGGCGGCCGCCCTTGGTTGGGCATGTTGGGCCGCATCTGCTGCATGTTGCCCTGCCCTGGCACGCCAGGCGCGGATACGTTCGTTGGCGCGTTCGGGTTGCGCACGCGGTTCGGCGGCAGCTGCAGGTTGGGCACCGGCGCGCCGCCGAACGTGCCTGGGGGACGGACGTTCGCCTGCTGCTGGCCAGCAGCTGCACCTCCAGGCACACCACCCGCTACGTTGCCGCCCGCCGCCGTGCCAGCCGCCTGCTGCGCGCGTCGTGTCGCCTGCCAGCGTTCGTACAGAACGCCGAGTTGGGGGTTCTGCGGGAGGACGGCGCGAACTGATCAGATCAGGCAGACGCGGCGGGACGTGAGGATGTAGCCCACCTTGGCAATGGCAGCAGCACGATCCGTGTCTGTCAAAGCGGCAAGGTTCTGTAGCGCGGTGATCATCTGGTGGCTTTGGACCGCGCTAGCGGCTGGCGGCGGACGAGGACGCTGCTGGCCCGGCACGCCGGCGCCCTGTTGCATTATCGGCTGTTGGCCCTGACCCTGCTGCTGGGCCGGGACGGGTGGCGGTCGGACGCCTCCTGGCACGGTAGCACCGGCCGGCTTGTTCTGGTACGACTGCATCACCTTCTGGAGCTGTTGCGAGCGCGTCGCAGATAGTCGAGGCAAGGGTCAGCCATCGGCTCGCCGCGACCCCACGAACGCAGCTGGAAGGCAGCGTACCTGCTCGACTTGGGCCTGCTGCAGCTGGCCGTTCTTGGCGAGCTTGATCATGTGATTCAGTTGCTCGGACGTGAAGGGCGAGCCCGCGGGCCCGCCTGCGCGAGCAGGGGCGGCAGCGACACCGAGCGGGTTGGCCGCGCCGGCGGTGGTCGCAGCGGCCGCGGGCGGCATGGCAAGGTTAAACGGCGCCTGCTGGTTCGGCAGGCCGTTCGGTGCGGGCGACTGCGAGTTCTGCGTGACGCGAGAGAACGAGAGGGCGTCAGCTCGAAGACGGGGGCGAGCTCAAGGCGCCTGGACGGGGAGGACGTGAGCGGTCTGAGCTCACCAGGCGCTGCTGCATCAACCTCAGTTGCTGCTGCTGGGCCGCCGTCGCCGGCTGCTGCTGCGGCGGGTTGGACATCCTGAGCTCGGAACAGAGGCGTACGCGGGAGCTGCGACCGAAGAAAGAGCGACCGGAAGGGCTGGCAGGCGGACGGCGGGTCGTCTGCTCGCGCAGAGGGGGGGGGGAAGGTACAGCCAGTGATCTCATCCAGATCAGCTGAGCGCACAAGCAAGAATAGAGATCGCGTCCAGACGTACATCAAGGCTGACGTGTTGCTTGCGGGCTCGACGGCGTCGTTTAGCGGATTCAACGGCGGGAGAGGCTGGTCGACGTCGACACGGCTCAGGTCGCGCGCGCGTCCGGACGAGCATCAGCCGCCTGAAGCCACAACGAGGCGCAGACACATTTGCTCAGCTCGCAGGGCGACCAGTCGGGCAGCATTGACCCAGCACTGGTGATATCTCAGCCTGAGCGCCTGCGAGAGAGCGCCTGATAAGAGTACAGCGAGGCGACGGGGGCTGCCTTCAGCGTGAACTGCGCAGCGACCGCCGGCTTCTGAGCTGCACGACATCAATCACAAGTCCTGGTCTTCAAAATCGTCATCCGGCGGGCCTTCGAAGAAGCTGTACAAAGTCGTGATACGCGCGCAACTGTAGAGCGACGAGGCCGTCAGCCATCGGCGCGCAGCGGCGCGGACCCAGGGGGAGCTGGAACGCACCTCACAGCGTTAATCCAGCCCTGATATTTGGCAACGATGTCAATGGCGATCCTATCGCCCGGCCGAGCCAGCTGCAGGAGAGCATCGTCGCGGCCGAAGTGCAGAAGATATGTCTCGAAGATTTGACCGGCATGGCGGTTGTACTGGATTGTGCGGCGCGAGTTGGACACCTCGACCTCGACGTGGTCCGCGAGCGGCGCGCCGTCGTCCATCGATGTTGAAGGCGCAATGGTGAAGGGGTTGGACCGGCCGCTGGTGCTCGAGGACGAGGGGGAGGACCCGCTGTGCGGGCCGGCGACGGGAAGCTTACGAAGGAGGTACATCTCGTAGTACGACGTCGAGCCTTCGAATGTGCCGTAGTGCTGCGGGAACGAGCTCCAACCCTGGTCGCGCCCCTTCACCGCCACCCGGACTTGTTTGAGCTTGCCCGTGCCGTGAATTGGCTGCGACGTGATGTAGCGCGCGCTGCCGTTGGCGACCGACTTGCGTGCTGCGCTTGTGACGCTCGTCGCCGTGTAGTAAGACGCGAGGTTCATGATCTGCAGCACCAGCTCGGGGGGTAACGAGCGTAGCAGTAGCTCCAGGTGCAGACAAGAGCGTGTGAGCATGACCGACTGCAGGCTGGGAGAGGAATGGGCGGGCGGACGAACTGTTCTTGTCCTGAGCTGCTCTAAGGGCGAAGGGTGCCAAACCTCGAGCTCGACGTCGCCAAACGGGTCCGGCCGGAGCGTGCGCTTCTCCATGGCGTGTCTGATTCGGTCTATGTCGATGGGTGTGTTGAAAAGCGAGACGACGCTCTGCCAAAGGGCCGACATGGGCCTCGGAGGGAAGAGCGCGAGGTACACCGACACCGGGAAGAGGAGCAGCGTCAAGATGACGGTGAGTTGCTTGTCCATCCCCGCTGCGACGAGCTCGAGCGCTTGCTGTCCTGGCCGGGTGAGAGCTGCAATCCGTCGTGCTTGCGGGTCGGGTGCCGTAGCCAGTCGTCGTCGTCGTTGTCGTCGTCAGGGGGGTTGCTGCGCTGGCCGCCAAGTTGGGCTGAAGCGATCCATCGAGTGACGCTTCCAGCCCCTCCATCCGCCATCCGACCTCCGAGCAGGACCATCGCACACCTCAGACGACCGTCGTCGGGCCTCCTCGGTAGCATCCTCACAGTCACCTTTACACACCTGCGCAACTCCGAGCTCGAACCGAGCAGTATGAACGCCGGTGGGTGGCAGTGTCTCACGAACCCCCCTCCCGCCCGACGTTGACCTCCTCCTTGTACCTTCCTCCACGTCGACCTCCACCCTCTATGTGTGCCTTCCTGCTGCGTTCTTGCTGCCTGCCATCCCTCCTCGTGACCTCCTTCCCCCTGCTCGGTGTCTCTTCTTGCAGCAAACGATGCGGCACCGCCGCCCGCCTACTCGTTCCGGCCGGTCAACTCGCTTTCACGCATGAACCGTCGTCCCCTCCGAGGCTCCGTCGGCGCATTCTGTATCGCGGGAACTATCTTTGCGAGCATATGGGCAGGCTACAACTGGAAGTACTACGGAGGAGGTGTGTTCATCACTTAGAAATACAGGCAGGAGGAGGCGAGGCTGACCTTAAGGCGGCTGCGCTCCTTCGCCCTTGTCCGTGCAGACTCCAGTACGTCCTGGCCTGTTTCCCTTTCCCTTCCGCGAAGTAGCGTCTGATCTGAAATCGCTGCGCGCTGTTTCGAACGACCTGCAGTTCACGGGCTCAAGATCACCGATCTCATCATCGCCGTTCTCTTCACCGTCGTCGCCATCTTCCAGGCGTACGGCTTGTTTGCTTGCTGGAAGGTACGGCTTGCCAACAAGGGTTAACATGAGGGTCGGCATTGATCTCGCTCACTGCTTGCAGGCCGCTCGTCCGCTCATCCGCACCTTCGGCTATCTCTCAATCGCCAGCCTTGTTCTCGCAAGCGGCGGCGTCATCCTTGCCTTTATCCAGAACTTCGCCTTCAAAGTATGGTCCGCGCTTCTGGCTCTTCGCTGTCTTCGCCGACTAACACTGGCCGCCCTGCAGTCTGCGCTCCTGAACGCCTGTGAAGAGGCTGCCACTTCGGACGGCGTGACGCTCCGCAGTGGGTGGTGGTGGGACGACGCTTCGGAGCAGCGGCTCTCCCAGGTGGAGGCCGTTGTCTACTGCCGGGATCGGTGGAAGCGCGGTATCTGGGGCGATGTGATCCTAGTCGTTGTCGTTATCTTCCTCGCCGTGCGTTGCTTGGCCCTACTGCGCTCCAGAGCCCCGAGTGCTGATGCTTTGGACAACATCAGTCCCTCGCGTCCCTCTTTGCCGTCGCCCACTCACGGCAGATGGCGGCGGCTGACTACGACGGCGGCGTGCAGCTCGACTCAGCGCAGGGCGTCCCGCTGTCGACGTACGAGTCGCGCCTTCCCGACTACGTGCCCGAGTACCCGGGCCCGCCCGCGACCGGACCGCCGGTCGAGGACAACAAGCACTTCCTCGCGCACAGCGCAGAGGACGCCGCGTGGCAGCAGAGCCTGACCGAGTCTGAGCGCCGCGAGTGGGACGAGCACCACGCCGATGAGCGCGCGCAGCAGCAGCACCGCGGCGGCGGGCCGGGTACGTTCAACGAGGAGGACGAGGCGTGGGAGCGCGCACGGAACGAGGGCTCGACGGCGCACTTCACGGCCGGGCAAAGCAATCCTTGGGGTCAGGGTGTCGGTGCGCGCGGCAGGAGGAGGAGCGACGACGACGAGGGCCACGCAGTCTGAGCCTCGCCGTTCCCAGGCCATTGTACAAACACTGCTCTCCTCGCCTCTTGACACTCTGCACCCGTCTTCTTTTCGCTCTCCCCGTTGGCGACCGCTCGAGTTTGTAGGTATTCGAAGATGATAATGATTGTGCAAAGACGGGAAATTGGCGCGAGCAAAGAACGAGCAAAAGACGAAAGCAGTGGAGCAGCGATAGCAGCGAAAGCGGAAGGACTAGACGAGGATTTGGACGGCCTGCGGATGAAAGCAGCAGGCTTCTACGAAGAGAGAAGGACGAGGCGGTAAGGCACAGATACAGGCGGATGCAGTGCGAGCGATACGAGACATGTGCGAGGGGAGAGGAAGCAGATGGGCAAAAAAGAGAGGGGCACGGAGAATCTACACGATGGACAAAGGGCGAGTGACTGAAAACGTAATCAGTCGACCTTTGTGGCCGAGAAGGCGATACCGAGGCCGAAGAGAGAAGACGCGACCGTCTCCTTCGCGATGCCAGCATCCTGCAGCGGCTTTTCCTTGACCGCGTCCTCGAGCGAGTAGGCGTACGAGCCGAGCAGGTCGTCGAAGTCCTTTTCGGACGATGGCGGCGAGGACGGCGATGAGACGATGACGGCGACGTCGTCCTCGCCGTTCTCGGACGCGGACGACGATGACGAGCACGAGTCCTCGGACGTCGACCAGGTTGAGTCGGTCGGCGACAACGGCGGCGGAGCGCTGTAGAGCATCTCGACGTCGTGCTCACGCTCGACATCGGCCGCCGTCCAGCTCCAGGCGAGGGGCGAGGGGTTGGCGACCTCGCCGGCCTTGCGCGCGCCGCGGCCGTGCTTGCTCGCCCGTTTGCTGCTAGCACCCTTGCTCATGCGCAGCGCCGTCGAGGGCTGCTCGACTGCGTCCATGCCGTACAGCTCGTACCGCGCGCGCCGCTCCTCGCGCTCCTGTCGGCGGATGAGACGCTCGATGTGGGCGATGCGAGCCTGCGTGTCGATGTACGCCGTGAGGTGCTTCGAGTACGTCGAGCGCAGATGGAGCGGGACGGCCGATGTCGGCGGGAACTCTACCCTCATGTCGGCCTTGTACGGAGACGACGGCAGGCGGCAGGCGGGCGGGTGCGGCGAGGCAGGAGGAGACATCTCGTCCGATGACGAACCCGCGCCCAAAGACATAAACGAATCGTGCGAGGAAAGCGTCGGCGATGACGGCGGGGAGGCGAAGCCGGCAATGGACATGAGAACCTTGATCTCGGCCTCCGTGGCCGAGAGGTTCTTGAGCTCCTGGTTGAGAATCGAGTGGCTCGAGAAGAGAACGTAGGTGGGCGGAAGACTGAGCGCACGCGCATGTCAGTCGAGTACTGCGCCGTCGAGGATGATGATGGAGACTCACAGCTCACGCAGACCGGTGAGGACCCATCGACGGTAGCAGTCGACGAGTGTCGCGCGCGCAAGACGCCTGTGCTGGCGGGCTGTCGGCTCGCGTCCGGTGACCGAAACACGTGCCACAAGCGACTCGCCAGCCGGCGCCTGACCGCCAATGATGGTGCCGAGGAAACTCTTGAGCATCGACACGCTGTCGCGCTTCATGAGCGGCAGGGGCTCGTGGCGCTTCTCTGCACCGGCTTTACCGCTGGCGACAACGTGGTCGCGGACCTTATGCAGCATGCTGCCCGCGTCGTCGTCCGTGAGCGGCATGACTACGCCGCTGCCGTCGACGAGGAGGATCTGGATCTCGCCGATGGACGGAAGGAAGGTGACCTCCTTGACGACCGTGTTAATCCACGACGACGACTCGCCGGCGAGCAGCGTTGGGCATGGGAGGTCGTTGTCATCGCAGGTCCGCGCGTGTGCAACCAGGCTGGGCGGCGCGGGCAGCGCATGCGGCGCATACGGGTCCGCAGGGCTAGACGAGGGTAGCGACGTCGGCGCAGGCAGGGTGAAAAGTACCGTGGGCGGTGCGGGGGTCTCCTCGGTAGGGAGAGGGAGAAGGCGGAGGAGCATTACGGCGGGCTCGAGCGAAAGAGCGCTGAAAGGGACGGAAGGGGCAGTGTCCGGCAGTGCGTCCGGAAGGTGAAAACGCCTGAAATGCCGAAGAGCCAAGCTGCCAGGTGTTGCTGTTGTGCCGAACCAGCGAGCAGGCGAGGGACGATAGGTTTGAGACCCAGCAAAGCGACCGTCGAGCAGAAGTGGGCGATGAGGCGGAGGAGAAGGGAGGACTGCCAGCGTCGAAAAGGGCGAGAGGAAGCGAGATGTGTACCGGGACCGATAGTGGCCTCCTCGACGTCGTCCAGCGGGCCGTGGGAGGGGAGAAGAGGGAGAGCTAGTTGGAGCGTGGCTCGGGCTGGCGGGCGAAGGGAGGGGAGCGAGGCGGGAAGCGGGATGAGGAGCCGCCGCCTGGACCGCTCTCACTTGCTATACCCCCGACAGGCCTGCTGCGGGGTCAACAAAGGGCCGTGAGCGCAAGGTGAGTGTGTCTCAGTAAGGCGCATCCGGGGACGGCGTGAGGTGCGAGGGCAGACGGGCGAGGCCGCGGACGGGGAGCGCGGGGAGCGTCCATGTCTTGGATAGGAACGATGCGTCGTCCGGCCTGCGCATAGGCACTTGTCAGCGCGCAGTCAGCAGCGCTGCGACCGTCCGCCGCCGCCGAAACACGACAGCGAAGTTCAGTCGACGCCGAGCTGTGTGAGAGAGCTGACACCAACAACGAACGCAGATGGGAGGGCATGTTTCAGGCAGATGAGGTCGGTAGATCGAAGTTGGTCACCGCAGCTGCAGGGCGGCGCGCGACAAGAGTTGCATGCAAGGCGAGAGGCGGACGCTAAGGCTAGCGAGCGGGGTGAATCAACGGCTTCGATGCTGACAAGGCGCTAGGCCACGATGATGTGGGCAGCAGGTGATATGTCGGCTCGACGTGCTGCTCGGATGACGGAGGCCGCTACTCCGACTGGCCCCCGAGTTCGGTGCGGATCGCCTCGACTCCGTCCAGGATCGCCTCAACGGCGACGCATACGCGCAGGACCTTCTCGCCGTCGTCCAAGCTGTCGTCCTGAACGTTTCGGAGGAGCGCGTCCGCGTCGTTCTTGACGCCGTCCCAGCTGCGGGCGAGACAGGCGCTGTGCGGAGTGAAGACATCGTACAGGTCACTCGCCACGCTTGCCAGCTCGTCCATCTCGACTTTGAACAACGGCGCCTGGCCGTCTATCACTGCGCTCAGCTCGGGGTCCGAGGTCGCGTACTCGTCCTCGACGACTGGCTCTTGCTCAAGCGCGAGCGCAACAGCGACGTCCTTCGTCACGTCGGCGGTCATCACAACGTCGACCTCCGGCCCCGAGCTTTTGACCGCCGTCGGCATGATCTCGGCGACCAACTCCTGCGATGTGGAAAGCACCTCGGGCTTATCTCGGACTGCAGGCGCAGCACCCGTCTCGATCTTCTGCTGGTCGACGTCGGCCGGCAGCTGAAGACCCGGGCGCGTCCAGTGCACCTTAACGCCCGCGCGCCCAAGCAGCCACTCACTTTTGACGACCGTCAGGCCCCGAAGGGTTGTCGCGACCTCGGCCGACAGTTTGAATGCCTTGCGTCCGGCCTTGTGCTTGACGTCCGTCTGCGCCGATGTGGCGAACGTCAGGACGCCAGAGGTCGTGGACTCGGCGACAGACGAGGATTTGCCGTCAACGCCTACGAAGACGGGCGAGGCAGACGCCTGAACCGTGGTGGTGGATGCGGACGCAACAAAGGGCGGGGTGGGCTGTGACTCCCGCTCCTTTTGGACAACGACCTTTGGCATGGACGACGCGACCTTGGATGGCAGCGTACTCTCCTTCGCATCCTCCCTTACGTCGTCGTGTGTCTTGAGCAGGACCGACGAAGGCGAACTGGCACCTTTCTTGACCTTCTTGTTGTGCTCGAGCGCCCCGCGTGCGCCGGTCGTTTCCTTCTTGAACTCGCCGCCATCGGCGCCGACGCTCTTGCCGACTCGGGGGTCAATGAACGCCGGGGTGTCTTCCGCAAGCTTGCGATTGCCGTCCGCCTGCTTGAGTGCCTTGGACGTGGGCTCACCACTGACCGCCGGCCTCTGCGGAGCGTCCGGGAGCACCGGCGTCAATCAGGGACTGGGCCTCCGACAAAAAAGACGACGTACTGAATCACTCTTGCTGTGCTTCTTCCTGCTTCGTGTCGTCGACTCGTCGCGAGCGCGCTTGCTGGCGGGCATGGCTGAAGGGTGAGAGGACGCGAGTCAGGCTGCTGCGCAGTATAGTAAGGAGGGTGTGCGCGTCAGTTTCTCATGGCAGTGCGGCAGGCGCAAGGCAAGGACCTCGTTGAAGAGAGAGAGACGTACAAGAGCCTGCTGCTTGTGTGAAATAGGGATTCGGGAGCCGAAGGCTGGCGGTGGGGAGCGTCGAAGCTGTGCCTGCTCTGCCGACGCGAGCGGGCAATGCCAGCCATCATTTCGGTCAGCGTGGGCTTCTGTTGGTGGGGGTGAGTTCACGCACCTGAAGCAAGGGCTGATAGTTCAAGCACAAGAGACGTATAGGCGAGAAGAACTGCTTGAACGAGGTGACGGTCGAGGGAAGGAAGTAAGTCAGGGGTACGCGCCGCAAGTCTTCCGCTCGCACTGACCGACGATCCTTCCTTACCCGGCAGTTGAGCCTACCCAAGCACGCACTCCGATGATGAGGAAGGAGGGTCATGAGTATCGTGGGAAGGGATGCATGAGAGGGGTCGTTACTGAGTTATGGGTACAAAGGGTCGAGCGCCGGCGTCCGCGCTCCTCCTCATTCGTCGTCGTCCTCCTCGCCGTACAGCACGCGCGCGCGCTTTGACAGCCTCTCCCACTCGGCCTGCTCCTGCCCGACGTCGGTCGAGCGGCCGCGCTTGGCAACGCCGGCCGAAGAGGAGGCGGCGACGACAGAGTCGGCGTCAGACGCCGTGTTGTCCTCAGAGTCATCGTCCTCGTGCGAAGAAGACATGGCAGACGCCAGCAGGGGCCTGGAAGGCCCATCGTGCGAGGCGACTGAGGCGTTCTCGGGGCCATCGTGGCCGTACTGCAATGCGAGCGCGTCGAGCCCGGTATGGTCTGCGTCTGCGGGGTCCTCAACCGCCCGCTGCTCCGGATCCGAACCGTCCGCCCCGCTCTGCTCGATGAGGAGCCGGATGGCGTCCGCGCTGAGGTCTTGGCGGGCCTTGGTCCTGCGGCTGCCGCTGTACGTCTTGCTGCCCTTGCGCTCGTTGCGCTGCTTGACGCGGGCGTCTTTCTCGCGCGCGAGCTGCTCGCGCTTCGCCGCCGTGGCGTCGGCATCCTGCATCTCCTGCAGCTTGCCGTCTTTCTCCCACATCGAGAGCAGGAACTCCCGCTCGTCGTCGCCGCGGATGAGTGCCTCGAGCTCGCCGTCGTTGAACAGCTCGTCGTCGGCGACGTCCGCTGCGCCACCAGGCCTGAGCGCAGCGAGCGCGCCGATCGACGACATGGGCGCAATGTGGTCCGGCAGGTCGTCGACCTTGAAGCCTGCACACAGCAGCTGACCGAGCGCCGTCGTGTTGTTCCCCGCCGCGCGAACGGCCTCAACGACGTCGGGCTTGAGCCAGCGCGAGCGCTGGCGAAGCGTGACCGGCGGCCGGTAGCGCATGTACGCCGTCGGACGCACGCCCTTGACACTGCCGGCGACGGCGGTGAAGCGTGGAACGGACAGCGGCGCCGTGGCATCGTTGAATGGCGCTTGCGAAGTGATGGAGGCGGACGAAGGCGGCATGCGGACAAGGCCGGCGGATTGAGGGTCGGGGAGGCTCTGAGGACCGCTTGTAGGGCTGAGGTCGGACACGGCTGAAGGAGAGAACGGGGCGCGGACCACAGACTCGGTGCGCTGGGTGGCCGCGAGTAACGAGGGCATGTTGCCGCTGGCGATCGACACCTGCGCCGGCGCTTCGTGTTCCGCGAGCAGCGCCGGGTTGATCTCGACGTTGTTCGCACCTCCGCCGAGGGCCATGCCCTCGCTACCGAACAGGCCGTGCTCGGTGTACGGTCGGTGAGCCAGGTCCACCTCGCTCGGCAGGGCCGGAATGATGTCGCGGTCGTGCGTGGACGACATGGGCGAGTTGAGCAGGTCGTTCATATCGAAGATCGCCGATGCAGGCGCGGGGTAGGCGGCCGGGAGAGAGGGCGTAGATGATGGTCCACGGCTGGGGGTCAACTGCAGGGGCTGCGAGACGGTCACGACCTCGGACTGCGCGGACGGGATGCCGTGGAGCTGGAGGACGGAGTTCTGCGCGACAGGCGTAACGTCCACCTCCACCGCTGCAGTGCCTGCTGAGCCAGGCGCGGCTTCGTCGAAAGCAGCAGGAGCGACGGAGACGGTCTCCTCGTCCTCCACGAGCTCGTCCCACGTCGCGAGCGGCGTCACAGCGCCTTCCGCCGCCGCCTTTGCACCCCAGGCGCCGATGTCGGTACTGCCGGTCCCCGCCGCCTGCTCGCGCTGGAGAAACTCGGCGAGCGTAAGCGTCGGCAGTGCGAGGCCCGTGGACGTCGAGCCGGCTCCGCCGCCGATCGCGAGGCCGAGTGCGAGCCGCTGCGCGCGCAGGTCGTCCTCATGCTCGAGCACCTCGCGCACGAGCTCGGCCACCTCCTTGCGCTTGCACTTGCCGCGGTCGCGCCAGCCCGTGCGCTCGTTGACCTTATACTCGCGCAGCGAGAGGTCGACGCCGGGCAGCTGCTCGCTCCAGTCGAGGATCGCGCGGGCGATCTCGCGGTAGCGCTCCATGCTTGTCCACGAGCTGACGTTGTGTAGCTTGGACAGCTCGTCCGAGATGTCGACCGCCTTGGGCAGCTTGGCACGCCGCGCGCCCTCAATTGCCATGAGGACAATGCCGACGGCGACGCTGACGGCGTGGCGCCCGACAAACAGGTCCAGCGTGTGTACCCAGTCGGCCAGGGCGAGCGCGGTCGTACGCACTTCCTTGAGGTCGATCATGCGGAGGATGTCGAGCGTGCCTGGCTTGCCGCCGCGCGCAACCTTCATCCACGTGCCGAGCGTGAGCGCGTTGGAGGGGTCGTCGACGATGTGCGACAGGTGCAAGAGGAGCTGCTCGATGAAGACGCCAGGGTCCGTCTCGGACAGCTTGACGCCGAGGTTGCGCTGAAGCTTGAGGTACATGCGGGTGACCGGCATCTTTTTGAGGCCGACGAAGTGCTGCGAAGGGGATGAAGGCAGGATCAACCGTCAGCGGTTGCTCATCTTGCCGTCAAGATGCAACAGAGACAGGACGTACGCAGATCTGCTCCAGCGTCTCGGATCGCTTCTTCTCCCTCATCGCGACCGCAAAGGATGCCGTCACGAGCGTCGTCATGCTCCTCTCGGCGATCGGCTTGTTGCCCACCGTCGCGAGGTAGAAGTGGTTGGCGCGGTCAACGACATTGCTGGCGTCGAAGTAGCGGCCAAGCGATGCGAGGAGGGACTTGGCCTCTCTCTGCAAGCAACGGTCGAACAAAAGTCAGTCCCGTGTGCCGCAAAGGGGTGCGCTGCGGGGGCGAAGGATGGGTGGGGGAGAGGACGTACGTCGCGCGTTTCGCGCTTGATCTTGCCTACTTCCTTGCCCTTGGACATGGAGACGTTTGTTCGCCCATCCTTGCCGACGGCCTGCGTCCCGACGTGGTACGTCGTGTCGTCCTCGTCGAGCTGACGGTGAACGAGGAGTGTGCCGCCGGAATCACCCTCGACGAGCGTGCCGCAGTCCTCGCAGACGGCCTCGCCAGACAGGCCCGAGCAGTGGATGTTGTTCGAGCCGCAGGACGGGCAGGTCAGGGCCTGAATGCTGGCCGCGAGTGTGCCGAACGAGGCCATGACGTCGAGGCAGAGACGGCGGCGGACGGCGCAGGTGGGCTGCAGGGTTCCCCGCGAGAGGTCCGTGACGAAGGAGGGTACGAGAGGTGAAGCTGTCGTTCAGCCAGAAGTGCGGGAAGGAGGGGTTGTGCTGTGCTGTGTAGACTCACGCCGACGTCCGAAGCGTCATCGACAGGCTGTGCTTGGGTCGTCTGGAAGCGAGCGGGTCGCTTGGAAGAGGCCGGGTCGTTGTCCGGAAGGAAGGCGCAGACGTCCTCGAGCCGAGCCTTCTGCCCGCGGCCAACCGCCGAACCATAACCCGCTGCCTTCGAGAGCTCGCAGCTGTTGTCTACTGCTCTGGAACGCTTCCTGGTGCGTCCTTTTCCCTGCGCTCAGCTAGCGCGCACTTGGGGACCTGACGCTGGCTTCCATGCGGTCGACGCAGCCGTTGACTCGTTCGCGTGTACAGCGTCCTCTACCCCGCCCGCGCAACACCGTCCAGCCCGTTCGAGTGCCCTGCCTTGCTCAGAAGACCTCCATCAGCAGCCTAGTAAGCTCCTCTGGTGAAAGTCTTCTGACCGCTCGCTGATTTGGTCCCCTTTTTACTGAGGAGCAGCTATGCGCAACCCCTTCCATGCCGGCCCGCCGTCGTCCCTGACGATTGTGATCAAGCTCGGCACGTCGTCCATCATCCACGCCGACACGCACCAGCCGCTGCTGTCGCTGCTGTCGTCCATCGTCGAGACCATCTGTGCCCTCCGTGCACAGGGCCATCGGGTCGTGCTCGTCAGCTCGGGCGCTATCGGTGTCGGCATGAAGCGCATGGGCGTTCGTGAGCGCGGCAAGGGGCTCGCAGGCAAGCAGGTCCGCACACGACCATCTGGCTCAACATGACCCCCATGCACGAGGCTGACCGTCCCTCTCCGGTGCCCAGGCGCTCGCCGCGATCGGTCAAGGCCGGCTCATCGCGCTCTGGGACAACCTCTTCTCGCAGCTATCGCAGCCGATCGCCCAGATCCTGCTCACTCGGGGCGACATCTCCGACCGGACGCGCTACCTCAACGGCGTCAACACGCTGACGGAGCTACTGAGCATGGGCGTCGTGCCTATCGTCAACGAGAACGACACCATCTCGGTCTCGGTGCGTCCTCCGCTTTCCCTCCTTCGCTGATCCGAGTCGCTCCTCGACTGCGCGCAAATCAGTCCTGACCGCGTGCCCCAACCCCGTCGCTCCCCGAGCAGGAGATCAAGTTTGGCGACAACGACACGCTCTCGGCCATCACCTCCAACATGGTCCATGCCGACTACCTGTTCCTCATGACCGATGTCGACTGCCTGTACACCGACAACCCGCGCAAGAACCCGGACGCGCAGGCCGTCCGCGTCGTCAAGGACATTGCTGAGGTACGGAAGACGGGTACGTCAACCCTTCATCCTCATTCAGGTACCTTTTGTGCTGAGCTTGGTTGCTCGCGCGCGTGCAGTGAGCACGGCGACGCTCGGCACGTCGCTCGGCACGGGCGGGATGGAGACCAAGATCATCGCGGCCGAGCTCGCGACCGGCGCGGGCGTGACGACCGTGATCCTCAACTCGAAGAACATCGAGAGTGTGTTCCCAATCGTCGGCATGGCGGTCGGCGCGCGCGCGGACGGTGGCGCGCTCATCCCCGGCGAGGGCGAGTGGACGGCCGAGGACGAGGCAAAGCTGCCGCAGCACACGCGCTTCATCCCCATGCAGAACCCCTTGAACGAGTGCGTCTTCCGTCCGCTGCCGCTCTAGGCTCTGCTCGTGCGCTGACTGGATCTTGCGCCGGCGTCGCCCGACGGACAGCCGCAAGTGGTGGGTCCTGCACGGCCTGCACGCTGCCGGGTCCATCACGATTGACAAAGGAGCCTTCCTCGCGCTCACGCGGCGCGAGAGCGGCGGGCGCTTGCTTCCCGCGGGCGTGCTGAAAGTTGAGGGCACGTTCGCCTCGCTTCAAGCGGTTCGGGTCGTCGTTCGCTTGCCGAGGGGCGAGGGTGCGCGTCCCGCCGCAGCGGCAGCGGGGAAGCAGGGCGAGCGCAGGCGGAGCAGCACGGCGACCATCGGCGATGACGAGACTGGCGGCTTTAGCAGCGTGAGCAGCAGCAGCAGCAGAAGAGCGGGCACTAGCGCAGAGCCGGCCGTCCCGACGACGCCGTCGATTCAAACGCAGCCGGGCTCGCCCAAGCTCCAGACAACACCCGCGACGCCGGCGCTCGCGCCCGCAGCGTCGCTCTCGAGCTCTATCGTCTCGCTCGACCCGCCGTTGTCGCAGTCCGAGCCCCCAGCGTCCGCAGCGGCCGCCTCCCTGTCCGCCGCGCTCTCCGCCGGCGTCGAGGCGCTGTCGGTCGGCCCGCTCGGCTCGTCGTCGCAAGCGGCGAGCGAGCCCGAGCGCCCCAAGCTCGAATCGCGCGAGACGGTCAAGCCGGCCTCGACGGGCAGCGCCGTTGCGTCCGACAGCGGCGACGGCGATGAGTGGGAGTTCGTCGAGGTCGGAAAGGGCCAGGCGCACTACAACTCGTCCGAGATCGACCGCGTCAAGGGGCTCAAGACGTGCGTCTCGTCTCCCTTTCGTTCCTGCCTGTGGCGGGGGGGTGCTGACCCTCGCCTGTTCGTGGCCTTCAGGAGCGAGATGTCGCACGTCCTCGGCTACGCAGACACGGAGCACGTCGTGGACTCGATCACGCTCAAATCGTCAGCGCTCGCTCTGCTGCACTAGAGACCGAACCGGCTCGCACCCGTCACGCTTGTATCACTCCCGGAGCACTAGAAAGGGTATATTGTATGGCAGGCTCGCGCTTTATAAAAAGTTGGTCGTGACTTGTGCATGGGATCGTCAAAGAAGTTTGTACAGTCATCCTCCGTTCTCGCCCTCCGCTCGCCAGCTACGCCCAGTCCTACTTCGACGGGTACTCGTAGAAGCCCTTGCCGCTCTCTGGGCAAGCACTGCAGTCAGCGAGTTGTCTGTCGAGACCAAAGCTGAGAGGAGGACGCACTCTTCCCGAGCCAGCCGGCGTCCACCATCCTTCCGAGCAGCACGCTCGGCCTGTACTTTGCATCCCCGGTCTCGCTCGCCAACGTGCGCTGGATCGAGAGCACCGTGTCGAGCCCGATGAAGTCTGCGAGTCGGAGCGGGCCCATCGGGTGCGCCATGCCTTTGCCCCCCCCCCCCCCCCGGTGCTGCTTCAGCGGACAGGTCGGTTCGCGACAAAAGCGCGAAGAAGGGCGCACCGAGGATGAAGGTCTTGTCGATGTCCTCCGCGCTCGCGACACCGCGCTCGAGCGTGAGGATGGCCTCGTTGAGGAACGGGATGAGGACGCTGGACGACGAGTCGGCGAGCGGTCAGTCCAAGACTTGGCGCGCGAGTCGCGATTAGAACAGCGGGACGTACGCGTTTGCGACAACTGCCGACGCACACGCGCATGAGGAAACGTCAGCGAGTTTCGCCCTCCTCAGCGAGCGTGAATTGAGCACACGCACACCCCGGCACGTCTTTCGAGACCGTCACCTCCTTTCCGCACTTCTCCGCGAACGCACGCGCACGGGCGACCGTCGACTCGTCCGTCTGGAGCGCCGGGATGAGCTCGACGAGCTTCATCACGGGGACCGGATTGAACCAGTGCAGACCTGCGTTGCCACGCTCCGTCATCAGCTGTGAGCGGAAGGAAGGGAAGGAGCAAGGGAGGGGGGCAAGGGCGCACCAATCACCTTCTCCGGGAACGGCGCGGATGACGCGAGCTGCGAGATGGACAGCGACGAAGTGTTGGTGCCGAGGATCGTGTCCGGGTGCGCCAAGAGCGGAGCGTGCAGGTCCTCGATCAGGGCGCGCTTAATGGCGACTTGCTCCGGAGTGGCCTGCGGTGAGTCGGGAGAAGTGAGCGGGCATCCTTCTAGTCCTTCTTGCTTCAAACCCCTCTAAAGACGAGCGCACCTCCATGATCAGCTCGACACCCTCCTCTTTGACGAGCGCGGCGAGGTCGCGGAGGTCGGCAAGCGGGAAGATGCGTCCGCGGGCCTGCTGCGCGGCGGCGTCGGTGAGCTTGCCCTTGGCGACGTCCTTGCCGAGCAGGCGGTCGATCTCGCCGAGTGCTGCGTCGGACAAGCCGTCAGAGCCGCGCGTCAAGGTTCTCTTCGAGAGGAAACGGGAGAAGGCGCAGGCGAAAGAGCGCAAGGAGGAAGCAGTTGCGAGGCACCGACGCTGAACCCCCCTTCACCCCGACCGACGTCCAATTGCTCGGCCGCAGGCACCCGGCGACGCACCTCTTCGTAGGGCTGCCTCGCTCGGCTCGTACAGCCTGACGGAGGCCTTGGCTCGCAGGGCGGCGACGAGGGCGATGCCCTGGCCCATCTGGCCTGCGCCGAGGACGGCGACGCGCGAGATGGCGGCGGAGGGAGGCATGGGACTGCTACGGCCGGGTTGGGAAGGGAGGAAGAGTCAGAAGACGGCGATGGGGAGGGGTGGGAACTGGGGGTGCTGTGGGAGAGGAGGAGGACGTGACGTGCGGCTCTCATCATGTCGGCCGTCGTCCGGCAACTGAATCGGCCGCCCGCCTGCGCGCGTCGGATGAGAGCGATCGACTAATACAAGTGCCGACGACGACGACGACGACAGCTCCTTACCGTCGACCGTCACCGTCCCGGTCTCCCGCCCTGTCCCCCGTCCCCCCAAGCCACCCCCGATACCGAACATGCTCGAGCTTCTCTTCACCGTCCTCTTTGCCATCTTCCTCGCCGTCCTCAGCTTCGGCATCTCGGGCGCCTTCGTCATCGTCCGTCCCGCGCGCCGCCGCCCTGCCGACCTTGTCCTCCCTTGCGCTGCTGACCCTTGGACTCGCGTGACGCCTCTACCGCCCGCAGCCCTTTGTCGGCATCGTCGTCCGTCTCAGGGCCAACTACGCCCCTCGGTGCGTGTGCTCTCCCTCCGGGCGCCATCTTACTTGGCTGACCCCCTTCCATCGCCCTTACGCTTGCCTCCCCTTCGCCTCTAGCGGCCTCGCCCTGTACGACCTCGAAGCCGAGGGCGGCGACCCGCGCACGGGACCCGCCGTCCGCAAGCTCTGGGGCATGTTCCAGCGCGTGCGCCGGCTCGAGGGCTGGCGGGGGTTGTACAAGGGTGCGTTCCCGTCGTCACGCTTCGCTCGACGGCGTCACGTCACCCGCCCTCCCGCGCGCAGCTGACCCCGTTGGACCGTCGTGCTCGCCGTCGTCGCTCGCCCCGCAGGCGCCGTGCCGTACACCCTCTTCTCGATGCTCATCGCGGTCGCGTCCATCGTGTTCATCGGCTCGCAGAGCACACTGACGCCCAAGGGCACGTACTCGATGCCGGACGCCGGCGGGCTGCGGTGCGTCCCTCCCTCCCGCCCCTACGCACAACCGACCACAGTCCAGCACCCAAGCAGTTACTGACCAATTCTTTCCCTTAACGTCGACAGCATGACACTTTGGAGCATTGCGCTCACCCTGATCGGCCTCCCGATGACGATCATCGTCAACCGGGCGATCGTCACGCCGCACCTGCTGCCGTGGCACCCGGTCGAGGCACTCCAAATTCTGCTCACGCCGTACGAGCGCTCGCGACCGTGGGTCATGTTCAAGGCGCCTGGGTGCGTTTGCTTATCTCGTAAGGTTTGCGATCTTGAGTAGGCAGCATGGCTGAAAACTGCGGCTGGTGCGCATCGGGCGACAGGCTGCTCGCCGCGACGACGCTCGCCGTCCTCTGGAGCACGGTCGTCGCGACGTTCGTCCGCTCGGTCCTCGTCGCCGAGCTCGCCAACGGCATCCTCAAGGACCCCGCCTCCTCGCGCGACGGTCCCTTCGCGCGCGTGCGTCCCGGCAGGCTCCTTGCGTTCCTCGCGTTCCAGGCGGCGTCGACGCTCGTGCTCGCCCCGCTCGAGACGGTCGCGGTCAGGCTGTCGGTGCAGCGGCAGAACGCACCGGGCGAGGTGTCGACGGGCGAGGTGCCGGTCGAGTACGCGGCGAAGGAGGAGGATGTCGTTGGGCTTCGGAGCGAGGAGGAGCCGTACACCGGGCTTGTGGTGCGTCTTGCCCCCCGCCCCCTCATAATCCCCCTGCGTCTCCTGCTTGCGCGAGGCGACTGACGATCTGGGGCTTGCGCGCTGGTAGGACGCGGTCAGGACGATCTACACCGAGGAGGGTCCCGGCGCGCTCTACACCGCCTGGATCGTGACGATGGCCGGCGCGCTGCTCGGCACGTTCCAGTAGGCAGCAGCGACGTCTTCGTCGTGCTTCTCCCTTTCTCGCCCGTGCTCTGAACAGGCAAACGTTCGACGCTGGGTGTCGGTGTTGTTGGCGGGAAGGACGACGGAGGCCAGGGCTTCTCCTGCGCGCCTCGTAGCACACCGCACCCACTCCTGCTCGACTCAAGGCTCCCGGCTTGTGTCACCAACGCTCTCACATGCCTCTTTCTCCCTGCTCCACCCGGGCTTAGAAGCCGCCGGCCAGAAGTGTCGTGAAATCTGGCCACGTGAATCTACAGCTCCCCTCGTCGTCCCTCCGCAGCAGCTAGGGCCTTCCCCTTCTCCTCTCTCACTTGAGGTCTTACGCCGGGTCTTTGTACGTCGAGGGCACGGGCCTTCGGGGTCGGTCAGGGGCTGTCGAGCGTGGCGTCCTGTCAGCTGCGGGGGTGAACGAACGAGCCAGTCAGAGCCGGGGCTGCTTGCGGAAGATGAGCCTGCGCGCTGAGCGACGCCGTTCATCGAGGAGCAGCAGGGCGGAGATGGCCGCTGCTGGCTAAGGGGTGGCATACTTGAAACGCCGCGGCGGAATTGATGAAGAATTTCGACTCGAGCGCGCCGACTTGGAACGGCTTGAGCCCGCCGCCTGCCCTGTCAGCCCACGGCCACCCCCTTCTCCCCCCCCTCCCCCTCCCTCCCCCCTCCTTCTCTACTCAGCCATGGCTCCCACCAAGCATGGCGTCGGCAAGACCGGTGTCTCGGGCACCAAGAAGAAACGCGGCGGCGAGACGGGCGAGTTCAACATGAAGCGCGTCAAGGGTCCGTCCCCATCCTGCAGGTTTTGCACGCTCGCCAGGGTCGCTGACGTCCTCTGGCTCCGTCGCGCAGGCGAGAACTTCTACGTCGACGCCAAGGGCGCGCGCAAGAAGAAGCTCCTCACCGGCGGCAAGGCCGTTCGCGACCGCGACGGCAAGATTGTCGAGGCGGCCGCGTTCCAGAAGGGCGAGGACGAGGCGCCCAACGGGCGCGTGCAGGCCGACCGCCGCTGGTTCGGTGCGTGCCCTTCCCCTTCCTTTCTGCCCTTTGCGCCCTTTGCTGACCTCATTGAGCGCCCCATCTCGCTCGCAGGCAACACCCGTGTCATCTCGCAATCGGCGCTCGACCACTTCCGCACGTCGCTCTCGTCGCACGTCAAGGACCCCTACTCGGTCCTGCTCAAGCGTAACAAGCTGCCGATGAGTTTGCTCGAGCACGAGGGCAAGGGAATGGAGGGCAAGGTCCGTCACTCACCCCTTCAAGTGACCTGGTCTGGCGCTTTTGCTGACAAGTTCCTTTTCTGCGCCTCCAGCGCCCGCACATTGTCGAGACCGAGCCCTTTTCCAACACCTTCGGCAGCAAAGCCCAGCGCAAGCGCCCGCACCTCGACGTCGGCAGTTTCGAGGAGCTCGCCGCCGCGCCACTCAAGGACGAGATCGCGCTCGACGACGGCGAGGAGGCCTCGACCGAGGTGCCCGTAACGCAGCTGTTCGGGCCGGCAGGCAACGACGACCCGCGCAACGAGGCGCGCGAGCGCATCTACGCCAAGGGCCAGTCGCGCCGCATTTGGGGCGAGCTCTACAAGGTGCTCGACTCGTCCGACGTCGTCATCCACGTGCTCGACGCGCGCGACCCGATGGGCACCATGTGCAAGCCCGTCCTCGACTTCCTCAAGAAGGAGAAGGCGCACAAGGGCGTTGTCTTCGTCCTCAACAAGGTCGACCTCGTCCCGACCTGGGTTACTGTGAGTCGCGTCTTCCACTGCTCTGCCTTTCTTTTCTCCTCTTCATATCCTCCTCTGCACTTTATACCCTCCTCCCTTCCATCCCACTTTTCAAGTCAAGGCCGTGAGCGCGCGTCCCTTCCTTCACGGGCAAGGGCGCAAACACCAACGCTCCGGTCTGTTACAAAAGTGGGAGATTAACCCTCCCTCTCACCCATTCCCACCCGCCGCGCCCGTCTTGGGCATGCGGCGGACTACAAAGCTCGCCCTTCGTCTTGAAGGGCGGGCGAGGGAGCCCGAGAGGCGATGCGACCGCTCCGATAGAGTTGATCCGGCGACTAGCTTGCATTCATTGTGGCGAATTCAAGTCCGAGGATCTTAGTTTTGGAACATACACACCTTTCTCTCCGTCCATAGTTTTTTTTTATCCCTCTGCCCTTTTGCACTCTGACAGGCCGTTCGCTGACGCTTTCTTTCCCTTGCTCAGGCTCGCTGGGTCAAGCACCTGTCGAAGCTCGCTCCGACGCTCGCCTTCCACGCCTCGATCAACAACTCGTTCGGCAAGGGCTCGCTCATCCAGCTCCTGCGCCAGTTCTCGGTCCTGCACTCGGACAAGAAGCAGATCTCGGTCGGCTTCATCGGATACCCGAACGTCGGCAAGTCGAGCATCATCAACAC
The DNA here is from genome assembly GCA_014825675.1 of Cystofilobasidium ferigula. Lineage (NCBI taxonomy): Eukaryota > Fungi > Basidiomycota > Tremellomycetes > Cystofilobasidiales > Cystofilobasidiaceae > Cystofilobasidium > Cystofilobasidium ferigula. The sequence continues at coordinate 135,812 of MVAM01000010.1, forward strand.
GCTCAAGAAGAAGAAGGTGTGCACGGTCGCGCCGATCCCGGGCGAGACCAAGGTCTGGCAGTACATCACCCTGATGCGCCGCATCTACCTGATCGACTGCCCGGGCATCGTCCCCGTCTCGAGCAAGGACTCGGACACGGCAACGGTGCTCAAGGGCGTCGTCCGCGTCGAGAACCTCGCGACGCCGGCTGAGCACATCCCGGCGCTGCTCGAGCGCGTCCGGGGCGAGTACCTCGAGCGCACGTACGGCCTCGAGCACCGCGCCGAGGGCTGGCACGGCGCCCGCGCGGCCGAGGAGCTCCTCACCGCCATCGCCCGCAAGAGCGGAAAGCTCCTCAAGGGCGGCGAGCCGTCGCTCGAGGCGGCCGCCAAGATGGTGCTCAACGACTGGATCCGCGGAAAGTCAGTCGCCTGCTCCTTCTCCACTCTGTGCTCGGCGTCTGACTTGCTTCTCTTCATTTAGGATTCCCTTCTTCGCCCCGCCGCCTGAGAAGGAGGTCAAGGAGGCGCCCAAGCCCCTTGTCGTCTCCCTGCCCGGTACCACCGCCTCGACTTCGACCTCGACGGATGCCGACCAGCCCGAGGCCTCGACCTCGACCGCCGCCACCGTCGAGGAGGAGCCCAAGATCAACGCGCAGACGCTGCTGGGCGAGAAGCGCGTCAAGGGCGTAGACCAGCCGATCCGCAAGATCGTCGTCATGAACAAGTTCCTGTCGGACGACCAGCGCCGCGCTGAGGACGAGGACGACGATGACGACGAGGGCGTGCTCGGCGAGAAGGCCGAGGAGGACCTTGATGACGACGACGACGAGGATGACGAGGACAACGTCGACGCCGACCTCAGCCTGTCGATCCCCGTCATCGAGGGTGAGAGCGACGACGAGGACGAGGACGACCTTACTTGGGACGATGTCAACGGCGGCGATGCCGCTGCGCCCAGCATACCGGCGTCGGCCAAGGGCAAGGGCAAGGCGAAGGCCGTCGACGAGGTCGAGGGTGGTGAGTCCTACTCGTTGCTGCTGTCCTCCTCACCGCAGCCGCTGATCTGCTCTCGTTTGCTCTGCTACAGCTGCTCCTGCCAAGCGCTCGCGCAAGTCGCTCGGCGACGACGACGACGCGCCGGCAACCGAGAAGGAGAAGCGTGTGACGACGAGCAAGAAAAAGGCCGAGTCGTTCTACACCAACGCCAACGTCAAGAACCGCAACCGCGATAAGGCGCGCAAGGACGTCAAGACGGACGGCGCGCGCGCCCGGCCCGGCAAGAAGGGCGCGGGCATGTCGGGCAACATCAAGGCTGGCGGCAAGGGCGGGCGCAAGTAGTCTTCGGCGACCTTGCTTTGTCCTCAGCCCATGCCTTGCTTGCTCTGTGTCTTGCACTTCTTTTCCTGCGCTCTCCAACCCCCGGTCGCCCCTCGCATCTCGCTCTTCATTGCTGCCCCTTCGCTGTTGTGTCACGTATGCTCCTCCGTTCACGTCGTTCCTAGATGGTCGCTACTCGGTCTTCGAGCGGCCTGTACTTGTACCAAATTCATGACCCCCTGCACACGACTTCTTAGACCTGCTGAAGGCGATGCAACATGGACGCGCGCCATGCCTGGTGTGAAGCATCAAGACGAACAAACCGTGAAGCGGAGCAACTTGTGGAGCCGGAAATTGGGTGGTCGAGGCCCGCGGCTCGGCGGCAGCTGGCGGAAAGACTCCGCCTCTGGGCAAGCCTGGCGTGGCGGTGCGGCGCGGGCAAAGGCGCTTCGCCCCAGCGGATAGCTTCTTGCCACTCGTCGACGACCCCCCCTCCCCTGCCCGACCCCCTCCCCTTCTCTCTCCTTGCATGATGGCCGCCGTTCAGCCCGCTGCCGCTGCCGCCAAGCCCAAGGTCGACACCGTGACCGACATGGAGCACACGGACGAGCAGAAGTTCATCGTCCCCGGTGCGTCGGGTTCCCTTCTTTCGAATCTTGGGCTGGGGCCGAAGGGGAGACTCGCCTGAGATCTCGCCGCTGACCATCCTCCCTTTCTTCACTGCAGGCTTCACGATCAAGCAGCTGCTCGGTGCCATCCCGTGAGTAGCTACAATGGCGTATCTGTAGAGCAGGGTAGGAGGGCAGGGAGGGGGGACACTTGGGTGCACTCAGCCCTCGACTTCACTCGCTCCGACCTCATCCGACATGCCACATTTGCGATGCCGATTGAAGCTGACTTTTGCCCTGGTCGACCTGTCGTAGGTCCGAGTGCTACGAGCGATCTGCACTGCACTCGTCGCTGTACATGTACGTCCTTCGTCTTGGCTTTAGCTCCATTCTCGCCTGTGCCGACCACTTGGTGTTCCCTCGTCCCCTTCCCCTTTCTCACATTGCTCACGACGCCCTCTTTCTGCCGTCTTTCCCACCTGCAGCGTCCAGGACTTTGTGCTCATCGGCGCCTACGTCTACGCGTCGACGTTCTTCCCGGCCATTCTCGAGAAGGCCAACCTTGGCTACTACGGCACCAAGGCCCTCTCGTTTGCCCTCTGGAACACCTTCTGGTTTTGGACTGGGCTCTCGGCTACCGGACTTTGGGTCGTGGCTCACGGTTGGTCTGGTTCACTGTGCTGGGAGTTTGTCGTAGGAGCTCACCCCCTGTTTGGTTGCGCTTTTCTTTAAGAGTGCGGCCACCAGGCGTTTTCCACTTCAAAGACCATCAACAACGCCGTCGGCTGGGTCTTGCACAGCCTGTGCGGTGTCCCGTACCACTCGTGGAGGATCTCGCACGGCCGTCACCACGCCGCGACCGGTCACATCCACCGCGATGAGGTCTTCGTCCCGCGCACGCGTGAGCAGCTCGGCTACCCGGCGTTCGACGAGTCCAAGGAGGACGTCGACGGCTTCAATGTCACGGCCGAGCGCCAGCAGGAGCTCGCCGAGGCCATTGGCGACGCCCCGCTTTTCGTCCTTGCCAACCTGATCGCCCAGCAGCTCGTCGGCTGGCAAATGTACCTCTTCCGCAACGCCTCGGGCCAGAAGCACTACCCGGCCTACACCAACCACTTCTCGCCGAGCTCGATCATCTTCGACAAGCGCCACTACCGTCAGATTCTCGCATCTGACGCTGGTGTCCTCCTGCTCATCGCCGGCCTCAGCACTTGGGGCTACTACCGCGGCTTCGCCGAGGTTGCCACGTACTACCTTGTCCCGTACCGTCAGTCCATCATCACTGCCTGCTACGGCAACCTGAACGCGTGCTGATCTTGATGCGTGCTCAGTCTGGATGAACCACTGGCTCGTCTCGATCACTTTCCTTCAGCACACGGACCCGCTTCTGCCGCACTACTCGAACGAGACCTGGAACTTTGCCAACGGCGCGCTCGCAACCGCCGACAGGAACTGCCTCGGATTCGTCGGCCATTACATCCTTCACGGCATCGTGCGTCCATTCCTCTTTCGCTCCTGAATCGCATACTGACTCCGCTTATTGACTAATTCGCTGGTCGACAATCTGCAGTGCGAGACGCACGTTTCCCACCACGTCTCGTCCAAGATCCCGCACTACAACGCCTGGAAGGCCACCGATGCGCTTAAGGAGTTCCTCGGCCCTGTACATCCTCGTTTCACTTTTTTGCTACAGAGATAGGCCGTTGACACGTTCTCGCGCCTTCCACAGCACTACCAGTACCGCGACGGCCACTTTCTTGTGGACCTGATCAAGAACTACACCGCCTGCGCCTTTGTCGACGAGGGCAAGAACGACATCATCTTCTACAAGAACAGGAACGGCGTCGCCAAGCTCCGCGGCGACTACCCCAAGAGCGGCAACGTCTCGGACTCGGGCATCGACGTCAGCAACGACACGCTCGCGGCCCAGAAGCAGAAGTAAATGTGGATTCCTTGCGCGCCTCTCTTGTTTCCCTTGTTCCCGGTGTTTGTGGGGCGGTGGGCGTTCCCTTTATATGTCACTTCCTCTGTGATGCACACTCTTTCCTCCATCTCCGCCTCGCCTCGGCGCAAGCCAATTCGCCCCTCTCTCAAACCCTTGAGCAGCCGCGTCTGCTTGCGGAGCAGTTCAAGATGTGCTTCAGATTGACATCGCTCAGAGCGCCTTGACTTCAACCACAATGACGGTGAAGCTGCGAGGATCGAAAGCACCATCAGCTTGAGCGACGGGACGCCAAAAGCCGGAAGGATCACGCACTCATCCACCTTGCCGCCGCGGAAGTCGAGTCCCTCCTTAGCTGCCGCGAGCTGGAACGGGCTCTCCTTCGTCATCGAGTGCATGCAGCCCCGGCCGTACCGCAGCAGCAGGTCGGCGTACGCCGTCGCGAGGTCGGACGTTTGCGAGGGCGCGGCGGGTGGACCATCGAGCATCGGTGAGGGCGGCGGAGTGAGCATCTTGGCCTGATCAAGTAGTAGGAGGAGCTCTTGAGGGTGGATGTTGTCGCCGAGGCCGTCCGTCTACGGAGCGCACGACGCCAGGTGAGCTGTATAAGAACGGTGTACGGGCGGACAGGGACGCACGAAGCAAAGCACGACGTCGCCGTCCTGGAGCTGGACGTTAAAGCGGTCTGCGTCCTTCGGCTGATCGCTGATGTTTGACTCGTACCCCCGGCGATGTGGCACCTTCGCCAGTTGACGCGGGCAGCTGCGAACAGAAGGGCTGAGCACTGCAGCCCAAGGATCGGAAACACACGCATGCTCACTTGAAGTAGTGCTGCTGAGCCTCAGGCACGTCGATGAAGGTCTTGCCGTCGCGGATGACGGCGAAGCCAGAGTCTCCAAGGCTGCAGGGAGAGGAGGACGAGCTTCAGCGCAGCGACTCAGTGCGCAGCACTCAGTGCTTGAACTTACTTTGCCGACTTCAGCAGGCCGCTCCTCGGATCGAGAGAGAGAACGCAAGCTGTGGCAGAGCCTGCATTGAAAACGGTGATAGTCAATTCCAGTCGCACAAGGGGAGAGAGAAGTGGGGCGCTGCGCGCGCACCTGCTCGGACTTCAGACTCGCGCATCGTGCCGTCGTACGCCATTTGGAGAATCTCGGACGGCGAGTCGCGCGCCTCGGTCTGCGCCGCCTTCCAGGCGTAGTACATGAGCGCCTGCGAGAATGCGGACGGGTCGACTCCCGACTCTGCCCACCCTCCAACTCCGTCGGCGACCGCAACGACCGACGGCTGGGCGCACAAAGGAACGAGCTCCGTCAGCGGCGGTCGACCAACGCAGAGAGCAACGGACGTACCTGGCCCCCTTCACCCTCACGCAACATGAAAAAGTCCTCGCCGGCGTCCTTCTCGCTGCCCCGAGCGAGCATGTCCTTTCGCCAGCTGCCCTTCTCACCTCCCCCAGCGAGCCCACGAGAAATCTGCTCACCACGCCTGCGCGGCTTGCCGGCGAAGGCGACGCCGTACGAGAACGAGTAGGAAAGTGCTGCAGTCGACGTCGAAGAGGGCGGCGTGGTAGGTGCGCTGAAGAACTTGGCGAAGAAGGGCAGCGCCGAAGGGATGGGCGCTCGCAGCAGGTGCGGGGCGAGCGGTGGTCGAAACATGACGCCTAGAGCAAAGGTGGAGTTAGTCGAGGCACAGCTAGCAAGCGAGGGCCCTAGCCGACGATGCTGCTGACCTGTAGAGCGATGGGAGGGGAGCAGGCGAGGAGGGCGTTGCTGCCCAGCTCTCGCTCGCTCGAGCAAGCTGCTTTCGAGGCGAAGTCCGTCCTCCTGCCGACGACAACTTCCCCCCCAAGCACTTCAACATCCTGTCGAGCAGCTCCTGAAGCCCGAGCCACGCACAAGCACGGCGATAAAGCCCCCTCTGTAGCACCTCACTTACACGGTGTCGGCTCTCTGGCTCCGGCTAGCGCATACGAGTCGGACGCACGCGACATGGCAGCGGCTCAGGACGTGACCTCCCTCGTCCGGTCCGCGTTCCAGGACTCGCTGCAGGCCCTGGGCAAAGGCAGTCAGGGTCTTGAGAGCCTTGTAGAGGCCACCGGGGTGCGTGCAGATCCTGCCCGGCTTTGCAGGCACTGGCACTGACGATCATGCTGCTCGCCGCAGGCATGGGACGTCGCGACTGCCTTCCTCCAACCTCGGCAGCTTGAAGGACTCAACTGGGGTCAAGAAGGTGGGGTCAGGCCATTCAGCGCTCCAGATGAGGATTCGCTAACTCGACCTGTGAACCGTCCGCTCGTGCGTAGACCACACTGGCATCCTGGCGGCCTTCCGATGGCTCGCAGACGCGGAGATGTCGGACGAGCTGCTCTCGCACTTCTACCGTGCGCTCCCGTTCCCTTCCTTGCATGAGATTCGTACTAACGATGTCACGTACACTCTGTAGAGAGCGTGAACGCGTCCTTCTTCCTCGTTGAACGCGACGTAGCTGCAGTCGTTGCTAGACTTCAGGTGCGTCGCGCGCAGCGACGCGTGGGGGCTTGGACTGACGGCGGCCTGCACTGTTCTCAGTCGACGGACCACACAGATGGAGAAATCGTGCGGAGAAATATGACCGGCTTGTTTGACCGCCTGGCTGAGTGGCAGCAGGCTTGGGCAGTTCCTCTCGCAGCCTTTGAGAAGTACGTCCCCTCGGCTCAATCTTCCTGCGCACTCTGCCTGATCTGCCCTCTGCACGCCTCAGTCCGCATCTCAAGGCACCCTTCCAGCAGTACTTTGTCCAGACGTTACATCTCCGCCTCCCGTCCTCCTTCTCCGACCTCATGCACCGCTACTTCTCGACCTCATTCGACACCTTTGCGCACCATGTCTACAACGGCCCGCAGTCGCCATTGCATCCCTCGGACTCGATGTCCAGCATCCGCGCATCCTTCCGTCCCTCGCAGCATCTGAACAAGCTCGGGATGCTCTCGCGTTTTGGGCCCGAGATCACGAGTGTCGCATACGGCGCGATTGAGCGCGAGGTCCGGCAGGAGTGCGCGGACGTGTGGGAGGAGCGCCAGCTGGACAGGCTGCGGGCTTGGGGGCGCGAGGTTGTCGGTAGCTGGTGGGAGCAGTTCTATGCTGGTGCGTCTCCTCCGTCACTTCACTCACCTAGCTGCGCTGACTTCGCCCATCCAGGTCAAGGTGATCTCGACCACGTTATGAAGCCCATTTACTCGCGCATAGACTACCACGTCAGCAAAACGCTTAGTGACTTGCGTACGACCGAGCTCTTTGACATCATCGTCAGCTATCCGGAGACCCTTCCCGCGCTCAAGGACCTCAAGGTGAGCGGCCTGCGCTGAGGCCAGCGCTTGGGTCAGTGACGTGCTGACCCAAATCTCGACAACAGGAGTGCATCGCCAAGGTCGACTCGAGAACGGACGTCGTCAACGCGCTGCAGTCATCGTGAGTCTGTTGCCTCAGCTGCAGGCTACCAAGAAGCTGACTAATTCACGCATCTACAGTAACGTCAAGCGACTCCTACACCCCGGCGCCGACACGAGGGACATCATGGCGCAGTACGTCTCGACCATCCGGTGCCTTCGCATTGTCGATCCGCCGGGCGTGCTTCTGCATCGCGTCTCGGAGCCAATCCGACGCTTTTTGAAGTGGGTTTCACCCTCTGCTCGGGGTTCACTCCTCAATCAGGCCTGACTCTTGCATTAGGAACCGGCCAGACACCATCCGCTGCATCGTCGCGGCTCTCATTGACGACGACGAGGGTGAGCTCATTAGCGACGAGGACGGCGTGCAGCCGCTGCAAGAGCGAGACGACAAGCTCGACGACTTTTCTGACCCCAACTGGACGCCGGAGCCCATCGACGCTGCGCCCGGTGCGTCATCCTGCTTTCACGGGCACTAAGGCCTCAGCTGACTTCTCGTGAACGCGCCCCGGCAGAGTTTCGCTCGGGCAAAGCGAGCGACATCGTCTCGACTCTCGTCAGCATCTTCGACTCCAAGGAAGTCATCGTCAAGGAGCTGCAGATCCTACTGGCGCAGAAGCTGCTCGCTGTCAAAGATTACGACCTCGAGAAGGAGGTCAGTACTGTTCCCTCCACCTCCATCACGACGGCTGAAGCGATCCTTTCCCCTTCAGATCCGCACCATCGAGATCCTCAAGCTTCGCTTCGGCGAAGCGGCCCTTCACATCTGCGAAGTCATGCTCAAGGACCTCGCCGATTCGAAGCGCGTCAATCAGCGGATCAACTCCTCGTCCGAGGTGCGCAGCCTTTCTTCGCCCTGTCCGTGAGGAGTCAGAACTGACCCGTGCCATCTCCGGCCCGGCAGTTCGTTATCCAGCCAAAGATCATCTCGCGGCTCTTTTGGCCGAGCTTTCAATCATCAGCGCTCGTGTTGCCCGGACAGCTGCAAGAGTGCGTCCGTAAATCTCGATGGGTCCGTCGCAGCAGTGCTAAACGCGGTCCAACCTCCTCAGCGCCGCAACCGCCTATGCGCAGGCCTATCACCGCTTCAAGCCCGACAAGCGCCTGCGGTGGTTGCCGAACCTCGGCACTGTCGACATCAAGTTGGATTTTGAGGACCGGACGATCGAGGCTAGTGTCACGCCCTTGCAGGCGTCCGTCGTCGAGCTGTTCGGCCAGCAACGTCAGTTCGAAATCCTTTGCTAGCCATCCCTCGTCGAAGCTGAACCCTGCATCCTGCTTGACAGCTACCTTTGACCTTCAGACACTCGCCAAGAAGCTCGGCATCAAGGACACGGCGGCGATTCAGAATGCAGTTAGCTACTGGGTCAATCAGGGCGTGCTCAAGAGCAACAAGCAAGACGGGACGTGGACCGTGCTCGAGCGCATGGAAGACGGTGGGCAAGTCGAGGTAGACATGCGCGGAGGTACGTCCAATACCCCGTTCTGTGGGCCGTGCACGAACGCTAACTTGCTTGCGTTGTCTCAGCCGTTGTTGAAGAGGAGAGCGCTGCGACCTCTAACGAAGTTGATCAGGCGGAACAGATGCGTGTCTTTTGGCAGGTAGGTCATGAATTACTACGCTCCTCCTCTGCGCGATGCAATGCTGATCACACGAATCTTCCTCAGTTCATTCAAGGGATGCTCAACTCGCTCGGCAGCATGCCCATCGACCGCATCCAGCAAATGCTCGGCTTTGCCCCCGGGTACGACCGCACGATCGAGCAGCTGGGCGGCTTCATGGAGGCGTTGCGGCGGGAGGGCGTGGTGGACAAGAGCGGCAGCGGCGAGTGGAGCTTGGCAAAGCCATCTTGATGCAGATGGGCCTCGTGCACGATGTTGGTGGATAGGCGCGCTCATTGTGCGAGCCTGACCAGCCCCGCGCGAGGCACACCGCCCTCGCGCTTCCGGATCTTGACGAGGCCGATGAGCTCGCCCGCCTTCACCTTGAGCGACTGCTGGCCGTGGTGCGACACAATGGCAAGTCGACCAGCGGCGAGGTCTTTCTTGTACAAAGCAAGCACCGCTTTGAGTGGCATGCCGCCGAGGGCGAAGCCGCGACCGCGGGCGAGCGAGAAGGCGCCATTTGTCAAGTAGCCGACGGTCGACGATCGCGGAGGGGTCACGACAGAGGCCTGCTTCGTGAGGTGATCAGCATGGCCATGTACCCGTTGGACCGGGGCGAACGCACCTCAGCATCGTGGTCGACGTCGCGACCCTTGCGTCCTGCGCCGTAAGCAGCCCTCCACAGGCGCTCCTCGGCAAGACCTTCCGCGTCCTCCGCCAAAGCAAAGATGGGTCCGACTTCGCCAGCGACGCCACGCGAGAGACTGTCAACTGACACGCGCACGATAGCGCGGCCAAAGAGGGCGTAGCCGAGCTTCTTGTCGATGGGCGCAAGGCCACGCTTCGACCGCTGCTCGTTGACGGCGGCGAGAAGAGTGGTAGCGGGGTCGCTCGAGTCGAGGAGCGCCGGTATCAGGTCGAGCAGGAAGTGAAGTTGGAGAAGGTATGGCTTGGACGGCGTGGAGGACGGCTCGCCGTTGAGGGTGGCTTCCTCATCCTGCATGACGACGTCCGACGAGTGACCGTCGAGCACGCCGGCCCAATCTGGCTTCCAAGGCGTTCGACCGGGTGCAGTATCGAGGTCAACGTCCTCCCAGCCGAGCTTGAGATAGTTGGCGCGCTTGGCCGGCGGCTTGCGGTCCCACTTGAGCTTGTCCTCCTTCGCCTTCTCCTTCCACCAAAGCGAGCTCTGCTCGCTGGCGACGAAGTCGCGCGGCCAGCTGCCGGCGCCACTCTCGAACCCTCGAGCCTCGGCCTCGCGGATGCCGCCCACCCGCGTGCCTGTGAAGACTAGGCTGTGAAGGAGGGGTTGAGACCAGCCGCGAGGGTGGAAAAGGAGGTAGCCGTGCATGGCAGAGGTCGGCGCGCTAGCGACCGGCAGGGAGGAAGAAGTCTCCGGTGAAACAGTCTGCTGAATGAGGAGAAGCGGCAGGCGGGCGTCGTCCACCTCAGGCCTGAGGCGAGCACCCGGCAACCCGAGCTGCAAGGACATAGCACAGTGTCAGCATTTGAGTACTGAGCAGATGAATGGCTTAGGTTGACCTCAGCTCTCCTCGCGTCGAGCTCGACCTTCTTGAACTTCTTCTTCGCGAGCCCTTTGCGCACGCCCGAGTTCCAGAGTTCAGAGCCGGCAAGAGTTGCGCTTGGGAGGTGCGCAAAGGACGGTGTGCCAGAGTCGAGAGCTTTCGCCGACAGCTGGACGTTCTTCGGCGGGAAGCTGTGCAGACGTATTAGGTCAGACGAGGTCCATCGCCGTGGTGGACGAAGGGACACACCTCAACCTAGGGTCGTAAGTCTTGAATCCCATGACCATGCCGCTAGGGATGCTTCCAGGGGTAGCGATGTCGGACAGCTCCTTCCAGATCTGCAGACCGGCAACTCAGCGACGACGCACGGGAGCTTCCACGAAAAGGGGGCGAACGAACGGCTTTGGTCTCCTCTCTCGTCTCCTCCTTCACCAGATCACCCAAAGCACCCCGCAAAACCTTTCCACCCTTCGGTCCGACGACCTCAAAGACGCACACCTCGTCTCGAACGTCGTTCAGTTCGACCTTGACGTCATCGGCCTGGTGCTTTGACAACGACGGCGCCGATCGTTGCTTCGATAGCGCCAGCGAGATGGATGCTCGGATGGTGGAGAAGACGGAGGCGTGCGAGGAAGGATGAAAGCGCATCCAGAGCTGCCGGGTGGGTGCCGATTTCGCTATAGACGTGGCTGCGCCCTCGTCTGGACGCCAGAGGACCTGAGCCGGCGTGAGGAACCCCTGCGGCCACTCGCCCACGCGGTACAGCGTCGTTGCAGCCATGCGCGCACCATCCTCAAAGCTGGATGAACGGAAGCATAGTCAGTTGCAGCTTTGCACAACACTGTCGAAGTCACGAGGAGCTCACCGTGCACCCCAGCACACCTCGCCACAGATCTGCTTGAGCACCTCGCGCAGTACTGGAGCCGGACCCTTCAGCTCGAGCAGCGAGTAATGAGAGACGTCGCTCAAGATGGACGAGCGGATGGCTGCGCGATGTGATGGACGGAAGGCCTTGGCCGTCGGCCGGTGGGCCTGCACGAGCATGGACGACCGCATCAGCGGGCGCAGTAGCGATGAGACGTATTTGCAAGACACTCACCAGTCGGAAGCCCCACACGTTGACCATGTGCATGCGCTTGGCCATCCAGATGTGCGTGTCGAGCCAGATCTTGTCGCCTAGAGCCGAGCGACGGGAAGAATGTCAATAGCTTCGCGCGCCGCTTCCATCAACACAGGAAACGCACGCTGTCTGCGTCGATACCGCTCCGTCAGCGAGAGTCCGGTCTTGCGGGTGACCTTCTTGCGCGGGAAGTGCTGCTTCTTCTTGGTTTTGGGGTCGATCTGTAGAAGCCGTGCCGGGTCAGAACAGGGTCGCTCCGTGCTGTTGAGCTTACTTCGGCGACACGCACCTCCGAGGCGGCCTTTGCACGCAGACGCGAGGGGACCCGCCGTGCGTTGTGCGACGCTGCTCGACGACGCAGATGCCGTGGGAGGGTCTGGAAGGCGCGCTTTGTCGACGACTCCCTGCATGGCAGTTGCGACAGGTCAGCTCTGCGCAGGGTCGGCGGTGGGTCGGCGGGTGACACGTACCAGGCATTCTTCATGGCCTTCTTCATCGAGTTGATCTCAAAGGAACGGGCCTACGGATCTCTCGACAGCTGTCAGACGCGTCGAAGCATGCGCAAGAGCTGGCAGGAGACCCACCAAGGCGAACTTCTCGACCTGAACCGCAGGCGGCATGCCGTCCTTCATCTTGCTCTTGACCGCTGCAGCGACCGTCCGCGACGTCAGCACACATCCGGTAAAGGCGCAAACGGACGGAACCGAACGCACTGCGCAGAGCAGCTTCGTTGGCGGCACCTAGCGGGTCAGGCCTTGCCTTGGCTCCTCCCTTGCCTGCTGCTCCCTTCCTCGCGCTGACTTGGTTTGAGCCGCCGCCGGCGTGAATCTGCCGCCCGCGTTGGATCCGCGCCCGTTTGTTGAACTGATTCTGGGTCGCTGCTGCCTGCCCGGCAGGTCTCTTGGGCGCCATCGTTGCGGGTAGGTCGAGCTGTCGGCGTCGTCGCCGGCTGAAGCAAGCTTCAGCCCGCCAGAAAGTGCTCATGATTATGTAAACCATGTTCCAGCCCCTTTTCCACCCCGTGCCCGGAACGCGACGCGCGCCCTGTGCCTCGTTCCAAGGCAAACGACTTGCTCCTGCAGGCATTACCCTCTCTCGCCCATCATCCCCTCTCCCTCCGCATCCTGCCTACCCTCCCCAGCGAGGCTCCTCCTCATCAGGCCACGTCCCGCACGCTGTTTTTCCCGCGCATCGCACGTCCCCGGTCTCCATCCACTCGCATGCTGCACCTTCGAAAGGCGGTCCTTGCTCTCTTGTTGATGGCGAGTGCCGAGGCAGCAAACCAGACCATAGTGTAAGTGTCCTCTTTCGCCCTTTGCCAGCGCTCAGACCTTCCGAGGCTGAGACGCGTCAAGCGACTTACGCAACAGGGTAGGAGGGACTGCTGGCACAGGTACGTCTTCCGAGCATTATCCTGATTGCTGCTTGGCCAGTGGCAGATGACCAGGGCTTACCTGTACCTCGCCTTAACCTGCAGTTTTCACGCCGCCCAGCATTGCGGCTGACGTCGGGTAAGCTCATGCGCTCTCGACTTGCGCCTTACAAGACAACTAGGCTGACTTGCTATTCGTTGCCATCTGCGAAGGGACGTGATCACCTTCGAGTTCCACCCGTGCGCTCTACCTTTTATCTGCAGGTTGCTTCTCTTCAGGCCGGATGCCTTACCCCTTGTCTCCTAGGATGGCGCACACGGTGACCCAGTCGACGTTTGCCACGCCTTGTACATACCTGAACAACGTTCGTCCTAGTCTCAGCTTGCCTCAAGGCCGTACGCTCACATACTCTGGCACTCCAGGAGACTTCGGGCAAGATCGGATTCGACTCGGGGGTGGTCCCTGTTGATGCTGGTGCGGCGGACGGCGTGAGTTTGCAGCAACGTTGTGCCGAAAGGGTTTCGCTGACCTCGGCCACCTTTTCGCAGTTCAAGACGATGGAGATCCAGATCACCGCTACCGAGCCCATTTGGTTCTTCTGCAAGCCTCACTGCGGCAAGGGGATGGTCGGAGCGAGTGCGGGTTTTCCTTTCACTTCCACGGATTAAGCCCCTTGCTGATAATCGTTCAACCGACAACCTCAGTCAATGCTGTCGAGACGGGCGACAAGAACTTCGCTGCGTACCAAGCTGCCGCGGTGAGTGTGATTGCTTCTAGTGAAGCGAGATTGCGGCCTACTTACGAATACCTGCGCAGCTTGCTTCCGGAGGCTACGTCGCTACCAGCGCTGGCAACGCAACTGCTTCCGGCCCGAATTCATCCGCAGTCGCAGGTGTCGCCACTCAGGGTGGCAACCCTTCCACTGCGGCTATGGGCAGCGTGGTGGCGACGCCGACTGTCGCTGGAGGAACGTCGGCAGGTGCGCGATCCCTTACTGTCTACTCGTGCGGCCTGCCCTGACATCCTGTCAACTATCTGCCCAGGTTCCGGCAAGTCGTCCGCAATCGCTTCGGCTAGCAGTGCTGCTGTTCCGTCCGCAGGTCAGACCGGCGCGGCGTGAGTCTTTCCGTGTGCGTGGAAATACGCGCAATGCCCTGATCAGCGCGGCGACTTCTTTCTCTGCAGATGCGCTCTGGCCATTCCACGATCGCTCTTTGAGACGCTTGGGCCGATACTGGCCTTCGCTCTCGTGTGCTGAAGCACTTTGCCCCGCAGGGTCCTTCCCCTTGTATTCTCGCTCTTCATCGTGCGCTGGCCGCGCGTTGACTAAGACGCAGCCCCACTCTCCCTCTTTGTTGATGACCTACGCTGTCCGCGCCTTCTCACGGGAATTTCAGAGAGCCTGGGCGGCATCGATGAGCAGTTCGTACGGTCATGAGGGTCATGAGAGTTCATCAAGGTGTGCCAGCGGTCCATTCCCAAGTCGTTCAGCGCGAGAGCTGGGTGAAGTACGAAAGCTCCGGCGCCTGTCACGTACAAGCGATGCTTGTCAGCCGTGCGAGGACGCCAGTTCGGGCAGAAGCGCAGGAACATACCGGGCCGCGCGTCTCGAAGGCGAGCCAGTCTGCCGCGCCGCGAGGGATGATGCCCATTTGGTTGCATTTCCACAGGCCGAGCGCGAGCGTGAGGCACTGGCAGAGGATGTAGACCACCTGCGGGATCAGGAGATCGGCCGGCTCGTTGGACGTCGGCGCGGGCTGGAACGGCGCGAAGGCTGCGGTGCACGCGCAGGAGGCGATCAGCTGGTGTGCATGTTTGCCGAGGCAAGTGATCAAGCGGACGCACTGCGTTTGATGCCCGACACAGCCTTGATCGGGTTCGAGAGAAGCATGAAGATTGTCCCCATCGAGAAGATCTGGACGCCTGCCAGGCAGAAGCAAGGAGAGGGTTCAGCCTGACAGTCGCGTGCCGAAAGCAGCTGCGAGAGCGGACGCACCCGAACCGGACATGTAGAGCATGAAAGCGTTCATCGGCAGGCTCTATGACACGATATCGGCAGAGCGATGTGTCAGCCAGAGCGCCCTCAGATTCTGTTGACGCAAAGCAGCAGTAGGGACAGCACGCACCTTCGCCGGGCTGATAGCCATCTCCCACGCGCGCTTCACCCTGATGGAGCTCGGCGCGATGCCGAATGCCGCGAGCGGGTCGTCCATAGGGTTCTCGGGTGCCTTGCTAGCGACCGCCGAGGTGCCCTTCTGCGGCCGCCGGCCGTACAAGGAGGGGAAGTCAAGCGCAAGGGTTCAGCCCTCAGCTGCGGGGAGCTAGCGTCCACAGCAAGCAGCGCACCTTGGCCGGCTTGAACGAGACGAGCGTCTGACCGACGCCGGGCGGGTTGGGCACCTTGCTGGCGGAGGACGAGCTATACAGGTCAGGCGCAGACGGGGAAGCGATGAGGGCAAGCAGCGGGAGCCGGAACAGGGCGAAGGAGATGCATGGGGGTCAGCCTGCGCGCAAGTCGACGGGGGAGAGGGCTGGTCGACACACCTAGGTGCCGGAGCGTGAGACTTCCAGGGAAGGCTCATGGCAGTTTGTTAGTCCTGTAGGAGGAAGTGGTTCGGTCGAGAGGAGGCAGAGGATGGACGGATGCAGCGTCCGGCGAGGGCTGAACGCGAGTGGCTCGACGCGCGAAGTCAGCACTCAATCGTACCCAGGAGCTCCCTGCAGGATCCACTCGGCTTCAGAGATGCACGGACATCCCTCACTCAACAGTTGCAGCAAACGGAAAGGCGACGCAGACGCGCTCTTGCTAACAAGGCAGGCTCTTGCGTGATTCAGATCGCAATATTCGCAGCCAAGACTCGGGCGAAGTTCACAGCGCCATGCAGAAGGAACCAGCACGACGCAGAGAACGTCAACATGTCCCGACCGAACGCACAACTAGAATACCGTTTAGTAGGTCTTCTTGGTGTGGGCCCTTGTAGGAGAGGCATGGGGAAAGAATGGTGGGTCAGCTCAGGCGCCCAATATCCACAGACAGCACTTGAGCTTGTGATAAGAAGAGACAAAGACGCACTGGAGGAAAGCAGAGTGGGCGTCGTACGGCGTCTGGCCAGGGGCGATCTCACGCCAGAGGTCAGGGGTGAGGATCCTGCACAGAGAGCGGGGAGTAAAAGGGTCAGCACTCGGAACTCTGACTAAATGAAGCAGAATTCGAGCACGTACTGGTACGACTTGGCGAGGGCGACAAAGGTGGCCTTCATGAAGTTCGACGTGGTGGCGGTGCTGCCCTTGGACTGGGTGTAGACGTCCTGGACACCGGCCATCTGGAGCAGGCGCTTGGAGGCCGGGGCGGCGACGATGCCGGTACCGCGGGGGGCGGGGATGAGACGGCACATGACGGAACCGCACTTGCCGGAAACCTTCATGGGGATGGTGTGCGGCTCGGCGATGTGCGAGCCCCAGTAGCCGCGGCGGACGGGGATGACGGCGAGCTTGGCGGCGATGATGGCACCACGGATGGCACCGGCAACCTCCTTGGAGCACTTGACGCCGAGTCCGACGTGGCCGTCGAAGTCACCGACGGCGACGCAGGCCTTGAAGCGGGTGCGCTGACCGGCCGAGGTCTGCTTCTGGACGGGGGCGATGCACATCACCTCGTCCTTGAGCGACGGGAGGAAGAAGTCGATGACCTGGTACTCCTTGACGGGGAGCGAGAAGAGGTAGATCTCCTCCATCGACTTGATCTTGCCGTCCTTGACGAGACGACCAAGCTTGGTGACGGGGACCCTGCAAGTCAATCGAGCAGCAGGAGGTCAGTCCTCCGCGCGTGACTACAGGTCGTCTGCGCAGGCGCAGAAGGAAGGTCACAGACGCACCACTCCTTGTCCTCGTCCTTGCGGCCACCACGGCGGGGGCCACGGCGACCGCGGGTGTCACCACGGCCACCACGGGCACCAGCACCTCCACGGCCTGCAGCGGACGGACGACCAAGAGGTCAGCGTTCGACTCCAGGGCTCAACAGCCAACGCAAGGCCGAAAGGCGACGCACCGAAACCTCCTCGTCCTCGGGCAGCAGCGTCGGTCGACATGTTGATCTTTTCTTGAAGGAAGAAAGAAGGGTAGGCACTCGTACTCGGGGCGTGCGTAGGGGAGCAGGAAAATGGACAGGACAGGACTTCCAGGGCCTGGGCGGGCGGGCGGGCGGGCGGCGGCGGGGCGCAAACTTGAGAGCGGTGCTTGATTGCAGCCACATCCCGCGGGTGACCTCACGTGCAGCCGACAACTTGGCCCTGCGCCAAGGGGCTCAAGCCTTCTGCAGCCACGACGCCCGGAGCGCAGAGCTACATCCTCGAGTTAGATAGCCTGGGCCATGTCTTTCGCTCAGCGGACAGGCCTCTCGAGCCTGCAATCTTCCGCGAGAGCTAGGCAGATCATGCGCGCGCGCGCGCGCAGCAGCCATCGTCCGCGAGCTAGCTGCTGAGGCCGGCCGACCCAGCCAGAGGACCTGCTCTCATAGTTCAAGCGGGCGGAGGAGGCCAGCGCAAGCTGCTGCCTGCAGACGCCATCACCCTCGCACTTCTTGTGCATCGCTGCAGCTGGGACTGCGGCGTGCTCGAAGGTCCACGTCGCCGAGACACGCCCCCAAGGAAATACAAAAGGGTTCTGACTTGCGCGGCTCTGGATCAGGCGCGCCCTCTGTATCGACCGTCCACCCTACTACTACATACACGCTCAGCCGTTCATCAGCACCTCGCCCACGACACCTTCCCACCTCGCCCTTCCCGCACCCAGCATCCAGATCTGCTCGCCCGTCATGAACAGCACTACCAATTCCATCGCGAATCTCCATAATACCCCTGCGTACGCCCCCCGTTGCCGTCTCCTGTCCAGCACGTTCGATTCAGCAGGCAGCCTGAGCTAACCTCCTCGCCCTCCTTCGCTTCGCTTTCGCGCCACACAGCGGCGCACTGGCCAGCGTCGGGAACAGGGACAACCTCTTCGCTCCTCCCGCTGCAGTCGCCCGCATCGGAACGTCCACCCTCAAGTACCGCGCTGCCTCGGGCGGCGGTGGCCAGTGTTGGGTTTGAGGTCGGCATCGCCGCAAATGCCATCCCTTGTGGAGTGCGTCCTTCCTATCTGCCACGGCTGCGGCGCCGAGCTGTCTCTGACTTACTGCCGACGTTCGCGTCGTCTGACAGTGGTCGCAGAAGGCTGTGAGAGAGCCGACTGCGTGTGATCCCTCCCTCTACCCGACACCCTCCCCCATCCCTACCTCCAAGTTCATCAAGCCATCGTCCATCAGCAACACCGCCGCCGTCCCGATTCCGCTCCTGTCACCCCCGCTGGCCCTCTCGTCGCCGTCCTTGCCGATCTCGGATTTCGACCTTGCTGCGCCGCCGTCTCAGCGCCACCAGAGCAGCCGCGGCTCCATCTCCCTGCCCTTGACCCCCGAATCGACCCCTCCCGCGCCCGCCTCCATCCTCGCCATTGCTCAGACCGCCGAGTCCAATGGGCAGTCCTTCTTCCCGCCGTCCCTCGCGCCCGGCTTCCTTGCCTCGCTCCTCCCCGTCCCTGAGGAGGCTGTCAAGGCGAGCAAGTTGAGCCAGGAGGTTGAAGTTGTCGCTCGCGACGGCTCGGTGTGGGCCGGCGTGCTGCTCGAGCCGGAGGCGGCCAAAGCGATGGGGCTGTCGTCGGTGGACGAGGTGGAGGCCGAGATAGAGAAGGTGCTGTGCGTCGCTGTGCCCGATGGCGAGGGCGTCGACGTTCGCGAAGGCGTCGAGATGATTGTGCGTTATCGCTCGTTTCTGTCTCTTCCACTCGAATGCCTTCGCTGACCTCATCGTCCGCGACATAGATGGACCTCGCGTCCGAGAACCTGGCTGTCAACCGCCTCGCCATGGTCCTCGATAAGGCCTCCCCAGACCTGCGCGAGCTCCTGCACGGCCTCCTCTTCATTGGCGGCACGCTCGTTCACGCCGGCTCGCCGGACTCTCCCGTGCGCAAGGACAAGAAGACCTCGGGCGTGTTGCAGCAGCAGGCGCAGGGCGAGCGGTGGACCGTCAGCACGGACAAGGTGCTCGTCGGCATCGAGCTGTGAGGCGCTGCGCATGTACCTAGCTTCCATGTACTCCCTCTACCTTGGACGCTTTCCTCTTTCCCTCTCAAGCGACCGACCCAGGCCACCTGGATCTGCATGCCCTTGATCAACCGTGCTTTTGAGCTCTAAAAGTCTGTGTGCAGCGACAGGCGGGCTCGGCGGGCTCTGTGCGTCGCGCGCGCACAAGTGCATTTTCAAGCTCCGCCAGATTTTCGAA
This sequence comes from Cystofilobasidium ferigula, assembly GCA_014825675.1. Taxonomy (NCBI): domain Eukaryota; kingdom Fungi; phylum Basidiomycota; class Tremellomycetes; order Cystofilobasidiales; family Cystofilobasidiaceae; genus Cystofilobasidium; species Cystofilobasidium ferigula. Next base: position 155,026 of record MVAM01000010.1, read on the forward strand.
GCCGCCCCGCCGCAGTGGACTTGGCTGGCTGCTGCTCCTTCCTCTCCTTCACCACAGATACCCCTCGCCTTCCCGACCCCAGCTCGTACCGGGAAGACAGCAATCATGGCCGTTAGTCTTGCCCGTTTTTTCGGCCCTCGAACGGCGAATGACGCTGCTTGCGGAGCTGAGTTGCGACTCTCACAAGGCTTCAGCCCACTGACCCCTCCTCGTCCGCCTTGCTTCACTCCCCGTTGCCTTTCTCCACTCCCAGACGTACGCACAGCAGCTGCACGCTCTGCTCGAGCAGACGACGGCCCCGGACACCGCCATCATCCAGGCTGTGGGTCTTTATTTCAGCGGCTGCGCTTTGCTGTCGAGGACTGCGTAGGCTCACTATCCCTTCTCGAAACCACCTATCCTTCCATCAGGCTACGACCCAGCTCAACACCACCTTCTACAAGACGGCCGAGTGCATTCCGGCCCTCTACGAGATCCTCGCAACCTCGCCTAACACTGCCGTGCGTTCTTTCCGCTGCCGCGCGCGCTTGAAGCAACGTGCGCACGCGCCTCTTAAAAGTTCAGCGGGCTGACAACGGCCGCGGGCTCGCTCGATACCACAGGTCCGACAGCTCGCCGCCGTCGAGCTCAGGAAGCGCGTCATCTCGAAGGATGGCAAGATGTGGCAGGCTGTTCCCGTGGAGATGCGTGCGCAGATGAAGGCGAACTCGCTTGAGGCTGTCCTCAAGGAGGAGAGGTGCGCTCTGCGTCTCTGCCGATTTTGCCAGTCAGCGCTGCTGTTCTGACGGCTGGTCTCGCCTGATGTCGCAGCGCACTCGTCCGCCACTCCGTCTCTCGCGTCATCTCTGCCATCGCTTCGCTCGAGCTCGAGGTCGTCCCCCCGCAGTGGCCCGAACTTCTCCCCTTCCTCCACCAGCTCGCCGCTGCACCCAGCGCCGCTCACCGTGGTGTCGGTTACTTCATCCTCTACGCGCTCCTCGACACGGTCGCCGAGTGCCTGCAGGGCGAGCTGCCGAAGATGTTCGAGGTTCTCCGCCAGGGTCTCAACGACCCGGAGAGCCTGGAGGTTAGGATCACGGCGCTGAGGTGCGCTCGACCTTTGCTTTGAAGGTGAGGACGTAAAGGGCTGACGTCTTCGTCGCGCTTCAGGGCTCTTGGCAAGGTTGCCGAGTACATTGAGATCGAGGACAAGGCCGACATCGCGACCTTCCAGGGTCTCATCCCGGGCATGGTCGGTGTCCTCCACCAGGTTATGGAGGCCGGCAACGAGGAGGGCGCGCGCCAGGGTTTCGACGTCTTCGAGACGCTCCTTATCCTCGAAACGCCGCTTATCTCCAAGAGCATCGGCGACCTCGTCAACTTCTTCCTTGCCGGCGGCGAGAACGCCAACTACGACGACGAGGTCCGCGTTCTTGCCCTTAACGCTCTCCTCTGGACCATTCGCTACAAGGCCAAGAAGGTCCAGCAGCTCAACCTCGGTGAGGCCATCCTCGGCCGCCTCCTGCCTATCGGTCGTGAGGAGGACCCTGAGGACGCCGACGAGGACTCGCCCTCGCGCCTCGCCTTCCGCGTCCTCGACGTCCTGTCGCAGACCCTTCCTCCTTCCCAGATCTTCCCCCCTCTTTCGCGCCACATCCAGGCCGACATGGCTTCCGCCAACCCTGCCGCGCGCAAGGCCGCGCTCATGGCACTCGGCGTCACCGTCGAGGGCTGCTCCGAGTTTATCCGCCCGCACGTCAACCAGCTCTGGCCCATCGTCGAGGCCGGTCTCCAGGACCAGGAGCCGATTGTCAAGAAGGCGGCCTGCATCGCCCTCGGCTGCCTGTGCGAATGGCTTCCGGAGGAGTGCGCCAGCCGGCACGAGTCGATCGTCCCCGTCCTCTTCAACCACATCTCGGACCCGCTCGCCCAGAAGCCCGCGTGCGCCGCACTCGACTCGTACCTTGAGATTCTTGGCGACAGCATCACCAACTATCTCCCCCTTCTCATGGAGCGCCTTCTCGTCCTCCTCGAGAGCGCTCCTCTTCCCGTTCGCGCTACCGTCACCGGCGCAATCGGCTCGGCCGCTCACGCCGCCCAGGCTGGCTTCATCCCCTACTTTGAGGCCTCGATCTCGCGCATGCAGGTCTTCCTGACGCTCAAGACGGACGGCGAGGAGACGGACCTCCGCGGCATCGCCACCGACACGCTCGGCACCATCGCCGAGGCCGTCGGCAAGGACATCTTCCGCCCCTACTTCCAGCCGTGCGTCAAGATGGCGTTCGAGGGCCTCATCCTCGACAACGCTCGCCTGCGCGAGTGCTCGTTCATCTTCTTCGCGACGATGGCCAAGGTGTTCGAGGACGAGTTCTCGCCTTACCTGCCCAACGTCATGGAGGCTCTCATCACGTCGTGCGAGCAGTCCGAGACGGACGAGTTCCTCACCGAGGGCGGCGACATCAACGAGCAGGTCGCCTCGGCCCTCGAGTCGTTCCAGTCCGAGACCGCCGGCTCGAAGCCGTCGAGCGGCAAGGCCACCGTTGCCGACGACGACGACGAAGAGTTCCTCGACGTTGAGGACGACGCGGACGAGCTCGAGAAGCTCTTCGGCGGTGTCAACTCGGGCATCGCCATCGAGAAGGAGGTCGCCGCCGACTCGATCGGCGAGATCTTCGCCGCCACCGGCCAGACCTTCCTCCCGTACGTCGAGCGCTCGGTCAAGGTCCTCATCGCCCTGCTCGACCACTACTACGAGGGCATCCGCAAGTCGGCCCTCTCGTCGCTCTTCAAGTTCATCAACACGTTCTACGACCTGTCGGAGCCGGCCGAGTGGACGCCGGGCATGAAGATCGCCCAGCCTCTCCACGGCAACGTCAAGCAGCTCGTCGACGTTGTTCTCCCCGCCATCTTCTCGATGTGGGACGCCGAGGACGACCGGTCAGTCCCTTTTCTCTCAACTCTTCCCACTGCACTCCCCACTCTCCCCAGAAAGATGATTATATCAACTCAGCTCACTAAGAGGGACCTAGGAAATCCCCGAGACTACGATCGATTACCTTTTGTATCTGACCTCACCACCTACCTCATCCTCCCTACATCTTGTCGTACGCCCTCCCTTTGTCCGACCTCAGCTGACTCTCCTTTGATGCCGCTTTTTCAGCACTGTCGTCATTATGGCCGCTTCCGAGCTCGCCGAGTCGCTCAACAAGTGCGGCCCTGCGCTTGCCGAGGGCCACTTCGAGAAGATCGCTGGCTACGCCTCCGAGATTCTCGAGGGCAAGGCGCTCTGCCAGCAGGACCCCGACGAGGACGAGGGTGAGGTCAACGAGGAGGGTGACACGTCCGAGTACGAGTCGGCGCTCATCTCGAACGCCTCGGACCTCGTCGGTGCGCTTGCCAGCGTCCTCGGCGCTGACTTCGCTGGACCCTTCGGCAAGTTCCTGCCCCTGATCCGCAAGTACTACGTGCGTTTTTTCTCCTTCAGCTCTTCAATGTGTGCATCGGTTGACCGTCGTTCTCCCCGTCACTGCAGAGCGCCAAGCGATCCGTCTCTGACCGCTCGATGGCTTGCGGCGCGCTCGGCGAGATCATCACCGGACTCAAGGGTTCGGTCACGGCCTACGTCCAGCCGCTGTTCGAGCTTATCTACGCCGGCCTCTCCGACTCGGAGGCTGAGGTTCGCTCCAACGCTGCTTTCGCCGCCGGTGTCCTCGTCGAGAACATGGACGCTCAGCTTGGCTTTGACGACGTCGTCCGCCTCCTCACGGTCCTCCGCCCGCTCTTCCTCTGCACGCCGGAACAGATCGCCGAGTCGGCAGCGTTCGGTAACGCTCGCGACAACGCCGCCGGTGCCGTCGCTCGCATCATCCTCAAGGACTGCGACGTTGTCCCGCTCGACCAGGTCCTCCCGGTCCTTCTTGAGGCCCTCCCGCTCAAGAACGACTTCATCGAGAACCGCGTGGTCTTCCGCTGCCTCTTCCACCTCTTCCAGACGTCAGCGTCGAACCCCAAGATCATGCCGGTCCTGCTTGCGCACATCGACCGCCTGCTCGCCGTCTTCGTCTACGTCCTCGAGGACGGCCGCGAGGAGGAGATCGGCGCGGAGACGCGTGAGCAGCTCATCGCTCTCGTCCGCCACCTCACGACGGTCGACGGCGTCGCTGCCAAGATCCAGTCGGTCGGCCTCGGTCGCTTCCTCTAGACGTCTCCCGGTTTCCTTGTGCCCCCCCTCCTTGCCTGCTTCGCTTCACGCTGTCACGACCTTTCCACTCTCTCTCCTTAGCTAGTATCCTGCATTTTTTCACACATTTTCTAAAACGGATCTCCCGGTCCCTCACTCACACCTCCATCTCCGTAGCGTGTACCCTGACCTCTTACTCCTAGAAGTCTGTCATGATTCTCCATCATCATCCGCGCGCGATCAGTGGACTGGTGCAAGACGCGCCGCGGAACCGGCGCTCTCCGCAAGCGCCAACTGTCGCAGGCGAGCTGCTCTGCCACCACCCGTCATTCGCCTCAAGCACTTGAAAGCCTCGCGATATCTAGCAAACGATTCTCCAGTCCATTGCGCTGCTGGTCCAACACCCTCTTCGCCTCGACATCACTCTCAAGATGGCCTCGGCGGCTCGTCTGCTGCCGTGGCTGCTGCTGCTCGCGGCGCCGATCTCGACCATCGCCACCGCCCCCAAGCTCAACCTCTCCTCCTCCTCAATACGGCTGTTCGGCAAGGACAGCACGCAAGCGCCTATCAGTGCTCTGGGTAGTGGTTGGGGAGGATTCGACGACGTGCGTCACGAGCTCTCGATGCGGTCTCACTGGCTGGAGCTGACCCTTGCCCGCCTTTCTTCTCTCCTGGGCTTCGATTCGCTACCCAGCTTGCTCTACCAGGTACGTAGCCTCCGCGCACCTCCTTCTCTCAGCTCACTAATCCATCTATCCCATTCATTGACGGTCGTAGGACGTGGCGGGAAGGACGAGGACTGCGAGTGCTTCAACTGCTTGTTACCCAAGTTCAACTGCGGACAGGTGCGCCCCCTTTCTCCCTGCCTTTCGTCCTGCTTCCGCCGCCTGGCTGATCGCGCCATCATCCTCGCATGTGCCAGTTCGGCGAGTGCAACCAGTTCGATGGCCAATGCAAGTGCCCGGCCGGCTTTGGCGGCATCGATTGCCTCACGCCTCGTGCGCCCCTGTTCCCCTCAGCGGCAACGTCTGGTCAGGCTGACGAGTTGCGCACTTCTCGCACACAGTCTGCGACTCGCTCTCAGATGGTCCCAACCGTCATCAGCGCAAGGCTGGCGAGCTCTGCGAGTGCGACGAGGGCTGGGGAGGCATCAACTGCAATAGTGCGTGATCTCGTTGCGTTCAGTCTTATGTTGCTGCGCTGACCTTGAGTCTTCTGCGGCTCGGGCTGTATGAACCGACAGCTTGTCAGACGGACAAGGCCTGCGCCAACTTCCGCTTGCCCGGCTGGGAAAACTCGCTCACGGACGACGACCAGATCCCGGGCGAGAACTTGACCTGCTACAAGGGCGGCGATGCTGTCGTCCAGAACTACCAGATGTGCGACGTGACGAGTGAGTCGACGCTTTACTAGCTCAAGTCCTTGAGCTGATCCTCATCTTTCGGCAGACCCCGCCATCATCCGCGAGCTTGGCAAGAAGAAGCCGCAGGTCACCTTTTCGTGTTCGGCTGGTCCCGCCGCGGACAACTTCGGCTCGCCTCAACCTGCCGGCGAAGGAGACGCGAAGCAGGAGGTGGAGAAGACGTGCGCCTTCCAGTTCTGGATCGAGCAGGTCGAGTCATTCTACTGCGCGCTGTCCGAATGTGACTGGAGCGTCCGAAGCACGTACGACGCCAATATCACCGAGTACAGCTGCAACAAGATCCAGTGCGACTGTGTGCCCGGGAGGATGCTCTGCGGTGAGGACGGTAGCGTCAGTGAGTCCTCCGCCCTTCCCCACTCACGCGAATCGCAGCTGAACCCCTGCTTTGTCTTACAGAGTGAGTCCTCGGTCAGCAACGCACGAAACAAGGGAGCTCATTTGACACTGATTCTGCCTGCAGCATCGACGAGTTTTTACAGCAGGAGGTCAAAGGTCCGGGGAGCTTTGCGTGCACGACGGGCAAGGGCTGTCAGTTCAAGGAGCCGGCGATGAACGAGCTTATCGACACCGTCTTCGGCGATCCGTACATCACCCTTACGTGCGACAGCGGCGAGTGCCTACACTACACGCAGGTGCCAGGGTACCAGGTGAGTAATGTCTTCTCAGCCTGACCTTGGCCTGTCACTAATGATTTCTGCCTTCAGCGACCCGAGCGGCCGAGCAACACCGGCTGGATCCTGCTGAGCGTCGGCGGCGCCGGAGTGGTCTTGCTTCTCAGCGCCCTCAGTGCGTCATGCTCTCCAACCCGCGTTTGACCTGCCGCTCATGCTATCCCGTCGCGCAGTTTTCTTTTACCTCGCTCGCACACCCAAGCACTCGGGAGGCTTCGGGTCCATCCGTCTTCCGGCTGAGGAGACGGCAAAGCTCATGTCGGACCACGTCCCTGCCACGCTTCAGTTCTCCAACATCTCGTACAGCGCCGGCTCCAAGCCCATTCTGTCGTCCATCTCGGGCTCGGTGAAGCCCGGGCAGATTATGGCCATCATGGGCGCATCGGGCGCAGGAAAGTCGACGCTGCTTGACATCCTCGGCTTCAAGCTGAAGCGGGGCATCGTCGGCGGCGACATCTTCGTCAACGGTAGGCGTATGAACAACGACAGCGAGGAGTTCAAACGCGTCGTCGGCTTCGTCGATCAGGAGGACACTCTCATGAGCACGCTTACAGTGTACGAGACGGTCTTGTACTCGGCGCTGCTGCGGCTACCGGCGGACATGAGCCTCGAGGCCAAGAAGTACCGCACGCTCGAGACGATGCAAGAGCTAGGCATTCTTGGCATCAAGGACTCGCGCATCGGCGAGGCAGGTGCGTCTGCTTGCCGCTCCTACTTTCAGCGCGGTGAGCTGATTTTGTATGTATCGCAGGCCGCCGCTCCATCTCTGGTGGCGAGAAGCGTAGGGTCTCCATCGCTTGCGAGCTGGTCACCTCGCCTTCTGTTCTGCTGCTCGACGAGCCCACCAGTGGTGCGTCTTGCCGCCCAGCTCAGCCTGCCGCTCGCTGTCGACTGACGCCTCTATTTTGCAGGCCTTGACGCTTTCAACGCCTTCAATGTCATCGAATCGCTGGTCACACTCTCTCGGCAGTACAACCGCACGGTCGTCTTCACCATCCACCAGCCGCGAAGCAACATCGTTGCTCTGTTCGACCGGCTTGTTCTGCTGGCCAAGGGACGTGCCGTCTACTCGGGCGAGTATGCGGGCTGCCAGGACTACTTCGACTCGCTCGGTCACCGCTGCCCGCCGGGCTTCAACATCGCCGACTACCTCAGTTCGTTCCGAGTTTGCGTCATAAGTTCGTCGGATGCTGATCCTTTGCCCTTCCTCTCGCAGTTGATCTTACGCAACGCGCCGCTGGCGAGCAGACGTCTGAAGACCGTCGCTTGAACAAGGACATCGCTTCGATGATTGACGGCGGCTCGTCCCAGGTCGACGCTGAGAGTGGCTTCGCCAACGGTGCCGCGGCCTCTTCGTTGAGCAGCGCTACCCCTCGGCCCGAATCAGCGGCGTCAGACAACGACTCGGCGGCTGCCTCTATCGAGAGACGTTCGCTCGTCGTCAAGTCGAAGGACAAGGCTGCGCAATTGTTGGGCATCTCCTCGGCATCTGCTGCCACCTCCTCGGTCGAACTGCCAGAGAAGCTGGCGTCGCTCATCGCAGCGTACGACAAGAGCGATGTCGCAGCATCTGTTCGCGGGGAAATCGCTGGTGCGCGAGCGGTTGGTCACGGTCCAATTGGCGGAGGAGGCAACGGCGGAGCGTGGGATCAAGGCGATCGCGGCGTCACCAAAGGTTACAGGAGGGCCAGTTTCTTCACGCAGTTCCGCATTCTCAGCGGACGCGCTTTTAAAAACCTGTACAGGTATGGTCGCCTAAGCTCCATTCAGCCTTCCAGTCGCTTGGCTGACGACTTCTTGCTTTGCAAAGAAACCCCATGCTCATGGCCGGTCATTACCTTACAGCAATGGTTGTTGCTCTGCTCTGCGCGGCGCTTTATCACAAGATCGGCATCGACCTGGGCTCCTTCCAGTTCGTCGTTTCTTGAGCCTCTTCAACTCACGCTGTGTCTAATGAGACTCCCGCACGTACAGAAACCGCCTCGGACTCTTCTTCTTTGTCCTCGCACTTTTCGCCTTCTCGTCTCTCACCTCGCTCGGTCTGTTCGCTAACGAGCGTCTGCTGTTCATGCGCGAGCGGTGAGTGCACCCTTCGGCCGGTCGCTCTTGAGACGCTCCACTGACAACCTCGAACTTTGTTGCTCAGCGCCAACGGGTACTACTCGCCCATCGCCTACTTCCTCTCCAAGGTTCTGTTCGACATTGTCCCCCTTCGGCTCGTGCCGTCCGTCATCTTGGGTTGTGTCGTCTACGGCCTAGTCGGGCTCGTGCCAAATCTCGCGGAGTTCTGGAAGTTCCTGCTCATCCTCGTCCTTTTCAACCTGGCTGCCGCGAGCGTTGTGCTCTTCATCTCGGTTGCAATCGCGGATGGAGGCGTTGCGAGCCTCACGGGCAGCTTGGTCATGCTCTACAAGTGCGTCTCGCCTCATGTTGGACTCAAATCCTTTGCGCGCGGTCGAGACTGACGCTTATCGCGCTTCTGCTGGCTACAGCCTCTTGTTCGGCGGACTTCTAATGAACTACAATCAGTCGGCATGGCCTGTTCGGGCGCTTATGAACCTCTCGTTTTTCCACGCGGCGTTCGAGGCGCTGCTCGTCAACGAGCTGCGGACGACGCAGCTCAAGGACCACAAGGTACGTCCGATCTTTCCTCTTTCAATCTGTCAAGCGCATATAGCTAACGAAGGAGGCTTTTGCATTGGATGTAGTACGGCGTTGATATCGAGGTGCCCGGCGCGGTCATCCTTTCGACCTTCGGCTTCCGCGCACAGGCCTTTTGGTTCCCCGACGTCGCACTTCTGCTCGGCACGATCGGCGTGTTCCTTGGCGCGAGCTTTACCGTGCTCCAGGTGTTCGTGCGAGAGCGGCGGTGAGCGCCTTTGCGCGCGAGAGAGGACGCAGGGGAGGGGTAGGGGGGCCGGGATCTTGCTCATCAGATGACTCCCGTCTTGCACGCTTGCACGTCAGAGGCAGGATGGTAGCCGTCTATAAGGAGTCTCGGTGGCTGGTCAAAGAGGCGAGGGAAGGAACCGTGGCAAACGCAAAGAAAGGGAAGGTTGTACAGAGGTAGGGTGGAGGGTCGTACAGGGAAGGTGAAGGGTGGTGAGTCGGTCGTACAGAGAAGAATTGGGATCGAAGGCTGTGCCGAAGATGAGGGAAAAGGTGGGGCCTTGGGTGGCACAGAGGGGAGATCAGGTGCCAGATTATCACGGAGCGTTGAAGGGAGGGGGGGGGGGGGGGGATCAGTGGGCGCAGGTAATCCGACATGGGGTCAAGAGAAGAAGTTGGAAGAGATTAAGTACAAGCTACTCAAAGCTCGAGCTCGTCGACGATCTTGATCTCTCCGGCCGCCAGCCGCTGAGCCGCCTTGGGCTCGAGCGCACGCAGTGCGCGCGCGTCGTTGACGACCTCGTTCGGCGTATTGAGAACCGACGAAGCAGCCTCGCTCCGGCTGCTGCTGGCAGAGAGCGCCGGACTCGGGCCAGCCGAGAGCGGCAGCGGCGTGCACACGATGGGCGCGTGCGCGGAGGCGGAGGGGAACGACAAGTCGGGACCTCCGTCGCGGACAATCTCGTCGATTTCGACTAGGGCACGCGCACGCTGCACACGAGCAAGCGAAGATCGATGGAAAGATGTCAGGACACTGCGCAGAATAGCGAAGCGCGAGGGCGAGGACGTACGTGCGCAACGCCCCAGTACTTCCAGCGACTCCAGCCGAATGTCCACTCGTTGAAGCCAACCTCGCGCTTGACGCGGTCGAAAGCGGTCCCGGTCGGCGAGCGTGTGCCAAGCGAGAGGTTGCGCGTCGGTAGGTCCGTCAAAACGACATCGAGACCCCATGCGGCGGCCTGCATCATTTCGCGCTCGTCGTTGACGGTCCTGAACGGTAAAGAGGACAGGTCAGCGAGAAGAACGCAAGCGATAAGGCACGACGGAAGGATGACGCACCAGACACCGAGCTTCTTGCCCTCTCTCTTGCAGTCGTCCCTAAAGCGGCCTCCGTCGGCGTCGACGAGGCAGTCGAACAGCATCGAGAAGCCGTCGACGTGCGCCCACCACTTGCGCGCGAACGGCACGCTCGCGCCAATGTGGAAGCGCTGCATGGCCCGGGGCAGATGGACGTAGGACGGCAGGATGAAGCTCGGATGCCAGAGCCCGAGGACGCAGCGCGAGAGCAAGGCCGGGTAGTGCGCCAGCTCCGCAGCCATGACGGGGAAGAGCGCCTCGGGCCGCGAGGTGACCTTGATGTCGATGTTGAACGAGACGTGCTCGTTTCCGGGCTGAGAGAGCAGTTCAAGGACCTCCACGAACAAGGGGATTGGCTGCACCGGCGCGGCAGTTGTGCGAAGATGCCTGCACGGACGTCGTGATGGGGGTGTCAGCAACATTTCAAGCTGCGAGAGCAGCGGGTGGTGAGCTCACTCGATGCCATCCGTCCAGTCCTGCTCACCGATCAGGCCCGTTCCGTCTGTCGTTCGGTCCAGCCGAGCGTCTGCCAGCACAGGGCGGTGTCAGCGACGAATGTTTGCAGGGGGAAGCAGGCAGGTTGCGCACCGTGGAAGAGGATGAGCCGGCCGTCGCGCGTCAGGTGGACGTCCGACTCGATACCCTGCGCGCCTTCAGCGATGGCCGCCTTGAAGGACGCCAACGTGTTCTCAGCTGCATGACGCGTAGCGCAGGTTAGGCATGGGTGCGCGGACCGCGCGGGTCAGGAAAGACGAACGGTACTCGGCGGAGGCGCTGAGCGGCGCAGCAGCGAGAGCGAGTCAGTCCGAGCGCACTCAGGGCCAGGCAGGGACGACTCGGAGGGACACACCCTCGGTGGCCCCAGGTCTTGGGCCAGACGATGGACTGCTCGGGCGCGGACCGACCGAAGAAAGACATGGTGTTGGGCAGAGGAGGAAGGGAAGGGGGTTGAGAAACTGGACGGGTGCGTGGGACTGGGGGCTGGGGCCGACGAAGGACGAGGGCGACGGAGGACAGGCGAAGAGAGCTGAGTTGCCGGATGGGCGTTGGGTGGTAGGAGAGCCCTGGAGGAGCGATGGGCCCAGGAGCTGCTGCCGGCGGGTGGTCGAACGTGCTCTCTCCCGCGCAAGGGGTCCGCCGGGCGCGCGAACCTGCCACGGCGTCGACGCGCTCATGACAACGCCCTCTTATAAATTCCCCATCGCCACTTATAGCTATGCAGCTGGCCATCGCTTCGCAGGCAGCAGTGGGGACCAGGTATCGTCGAATCTAAGGCCTATGTGAATCTACACAGGATCTACAACCGTCTCCTCGCTGCCAGCTGGCGGCGCCGCGACGACTTCGGCGTCCTTGATCGCCCGCACCGGCGCAAACCTCGATTTCGCCCGGATGCGCTCGCCGTAGTGGTACAGGAGGAAGGGCACGGGTGCACAAAGCATGGCGATGCACGCGTATAGGAAGAGCGACCACTGCGAAGAAACTTCAGCAAGTCACCGTGGAGAACTGCACGCTGCGGTGACGCACCTGCGTGGTCATGCCTGCGAACTGCAGGCGGATGAACAAAGGAAAGACTGCGCCAGCTATCGAACGGGTCGAAGCGGTGCATGCGAGGGCGGAGGCGGCGAAGAAAGGGTAGGCGTCCAAGAGATACGCCTGTCCAAGAGCAAGTGAGCGGTCAGGCACGCAAAAGGGAAGGCTGCGCACAGAAAGGACTGACCGTCATCGACAGGAAGATCGAAACGTAGGCGAAGCCGAAGACGGGAGTCGCAACCACGACAGGTGCGGGCCAGGGGACGTTAGGCTTGGCCGTGAAGGCAAAGATGAGCAGCGAGATGGGCAGGCAGACGCCCCCTGCAATGCAGAGGGGCAGCCGCGCCTCAGGCGGAAGTTGATGCCCAGCCGCGAGAGATTTACGGACGTAGGCTTTGTTGAGGTACAGGTTAAGGCCCACGCCGACGAGCATGCCGACGCCGACTCCAAGGAAGGGGAGGGAGGCAATGTTCGTCGGCCAACCGCGCTCCTCGTGGAAGATCCTTAGGGTGCATGAAGACAAACTGAGCGAGCGTCCCGGAGAAAGGATGGGACAGTAGAGCAGAACCCACCAAGGAAAAGCGCCAAAGTAGGAGTAAAGCAAGCCGTCTGCTTTGACCAAGGTGATCAGTTCTTCAATCTTGTCCGCACAGGCGCGGAAGAAAGTGGACGTACACACGAGAGACGTGTAGATCGAGAAAAACGTGACGATGGGCTCGCATATGAAGAGCTGGAACGGACGAGCGAGACTCCTCTTGAGGCGGTCGGAGAAGGTCGTGCCGATGGCCGAATGGGCTGATCGGTACACTTCACCCGTGGACTCCGTCATGCGAGCTGCGAGGCAAGTGAGACGTGGTGGCCAGTAGGTCTCCGGCACGAGAGCACCTGGCGCCAGAAGCGGGTCAGCCTGTCAAGCAAGCGACTGATGTGAGCGCACGCACCGACGCAAAGACAGACGCCCGAAAAAATAAGCAAAGTGTAGAAAAGCCACTTGTGCGACGCTGCGGCGTCCAAAAATGAGCCCGCTATGGGACCCACGACAGGGCCGCCAAACGCCGCAATGGCATAAACCGTCATGGCAGGTCCGCGCTGGGATGCGTCAAAAAGCTGAGGCAGATCTGGACGAAGTCAGTGCGGCGATGCGGTCATCAAGCGCGGGAGGGGACGCACATCACCGATGATGGCAGCCGACGTGACGAGGATGCTTGAGCCGAAGAGAGCAACAAAGAAGCTGGTACATTGTAGAGTCAGCTTCTCGCTGAGCAGGAGCGGCGAAGACGACCAGCGCACCGGCAGACGACCAGTGTTTGGATATCGTGCGCGAGCGACGTCGCCAACGTCAAGAGCACGAACACCGAGAAGGACGACAGGAAGACGGGCCGTCTACCGAACTGCTCCGAGAGAGGCGCCTGCTCATGTAGCAAAAGCTCAAGGTCAGCCAAAGTAGTATGCGCAGCAGGGTTCCTTGGTCAAGGGACGCACCCAGAACAGCGGCCCGACGGCGAACCCGAGCTGGTAGACGCTTAAACCGAGCGTGACGACCTCCGTGCTGACGCCAAAGTACCTCGACATCTGCATCGTTCCGCTCGCGTACATCGTTGCTGAGACCGAGATGCATGTGAGGGAGAGGTTGGCCGCAATCGTGTACCTGCAGCGCGGGCAGGGGGCGAGCAGCAGATGCAGCGACGGTCAGCTTGCCATACTAAGACTCGCCGACACGCCGATAGGCTTGCTGATGCGCAGTACAAGAGAATGGGAGAGGACGTACATCCACTTGGCGGCTGTGCGCCAGTTGCGAGGGTCAGTTGCATCGCCGGGCGCGTAGCAAACCTCGAACGGCTCTTCCTCCGTCCCTCGTCCCGCATAGACGGCCACAGCAGCCTCGTCCATCGTCAAATTAACCTTCTGCATCGGTGCAGGCTCATCAGACGGCTTGAGTGCTGATGAGAGAGGGAGGGATGCCATGCAAGGTCGGACGACCGTCGGGAGCAAGCTAAGCTGCGAGGTCACGATGAAGAGCAGGGTCAGCAAGAGCAGTGGGAAGCCAATATTCTCACCCAGGCGGAGCTAAGCACATTGGCGAGCAGTCTGCTATGTCCTACGCCTGAGGGAGCTTGACAGGCGTCAGTAGTCAGGTAGGCTGGGTCGTTGAGGCAGGCGTCCTCGCTGCGGCGGAGGGGCGGCGAGTCAGAGGAGTCGCCGGGCCGCTACACATGCACTCATGATCTTTCGCAATGGCAGACAGCGCTTTCGGGTTGGAGCCCATCCTATCTAAGCTGGCGCGTCGAACTTCTTGTAAAAGACCACGGCATCGACGTACTTTGAAAAGGTGAGGTTATCAGGGTTCAGCGGCTCGTCCTGTATCAACTGCGAGGTAGGAGCAGGCGCTCACCTCCTCCTCGCCTGAGCCGTCTTTCTTCTTGAGCAGGCCAGCCTCGGGAACTTTGACGAGCAAGCAAGTGTGAATTAGGCTGCGCATCAGGGAGAGTGAGTGACCCGCGCGACGCACTCAGACCCGCGCGCGTGAAGCCCAAGCGATCCCAGATGGCCAGCGAGGCCGTGTTGTCTGCGGCGCGGTAGCGCTAACGCTTCAGCTCACGAAATCCTAAAGACACGGTCGTAAAAATACATACTGGTGTAGACCAAGTTGAAGACGCTCGCGCGATAGCCTGCCGGATTCAGAGGTGCGGCTCAACCGTCAGCGCTCTTTCCCTCATGCACCGATAAGGGTATTCAGCGCATGACGCACCGAGCATGGGAGCGACAATAAGGTACGCCCTACCGAGCGCACTGCCAATGCGAAGGCCGCGGGTTGCGGCGTTGACCATGAAGCCTCCGTTGCAGTTCTGTGCGAGGAGTGAGAGCGGAGGGATCAGGGAAGGTGAGCAATCAGGGCTTGTCTCAGCGTGGTTCGAGCTGCGACGTACGTGCGAGCTCCTGCCCGGGTAGTTGGGCTTGACACTGCGGAAAGGACAGGCGACAGGTGAACCTCGTGCACGCGCGCAGCGATGAGCAGAGGAAGCAAGCGCACTAGAAGAACCCGCCCAGGCAGTCTTCCCAGTCGCGACCGGCCCTAACCTCCTCCACTGTGACGTCCTGCATGTCCTCAACCTTGCCCTCCTGCTCCGTCTCGTCCACGCCCTGTACGAGGCCGACGAACACGATGCCAGCGCCATAGAAGTAGTCCTTGAACGACTGGCCCGAGATCTCGCGCTGAGGGTACGTGACGCCCTCTAAGATAAACGAGCATTGCCGTCAGCTTGCTGTACAAGGAGTACAAATGAACAGGTGGATTGAGGGAGCTGTCAAGAAGGTGATCTGCGTCGAGCCCGAGCTCTGCGTGCGATAGCAGGCGCGAGCAGGAAGTGGTCGGTCGCGCGCTCACTCTTCAAGCGCAGTGCCGCACCCAGTCCATGCTAGATCCTCAGAGTACAGCGGCAGGTGAAGGGCAAGAAGGACTCACTCTCAACCTCGGCGATGAAGCAGTCGCCCATGGTCTTGAGCAGGCCTTCGGGCGTTGTCTCGAGCGTCAAGGGGAAGACGACGAGTTGCTTCTGACTTGGTAGATTGTACGACAGGATCGGCAAGGAGACATCCGAGACCTTGGGAGCTGCGATTGCGCCGTACGCCATCTTGAAACTAGGGTAGGTAAAATAACAGGAGAGGGGAGGGACGGAGAGGGTGTGATGGTTGAGGGTCAGGACGTGAGTCGGCTCAAAAGCTCGGACTGATTGGGCCGAGCCTCAGTGCGCGTGCACAGCACATCACGCTCGAGCGCCCGGAGCCGCTCGTGTATCAGCAACGGGCTCGAAGCCACGAGCTCGAGCTCACTAAGGGGCTGTCCGTTCTTGCGAGAAGCTGGAAAAGATGATGGAGAAGCTGGGCGCAAGGCGCGGCGCGCAGCAAGGCACCCCGCCGTCGCCCGCACGCCCTGCCTCTTCGCTCTGATATAGCATAGCCGTGTGTCGTGTCCCACAGATAAGATGACTGAACGCCTGACAGGTGCGGCTTTAAGGGACGTACCTCAGGCGAACGTCCTGCGATGTGTGGCCAGGGTAAGTCTCTTTGCGCAGCGATCGAGCAGCGCGTCCTTCCCCAGCAACGTCCGCTCAACGAGCGTCCTTGGCCTTCTCCCTTCACCCCGTTGCGCTCCCTGTGCCACAGATGGCCTCTACCCGTCTCTCCTTGCGCTCTTATTGCACACTCCTGCCCCCTCGGACGATCCTTCGACCGGCATCGGCAGCTGGTGTCCTCGCTCTCCGGCCAACCATCGCGACCTCCTCCCGACGGACCCTCATCTCTACCAGCACGCCAAGCGATGCTCCCCCGGTCGTCCGGCAGTCCCTGACTTTTGAAGGCGCTCCTCAGCCGGTGCGTTCTCTCCTGCTGGTCGCTTGGGATTTTGGAAGGGCCGCGAACTCTGCCAGGAGAGCAGGCGAGCTTCTCTCCATTGCCGGCGGCTGTGTGTTGAAGGGGTGGAGAGCGGCGTCGCTGCCTTTCCCCATCTTTGTACAGCTGTGGCAAGGCTTAGGCTGACGTCCATGCCCTTGCATTCTTGTTCAACCCATGCCTTTCGTCTCCATCGCGACTTCACGGACCGTTGACGACGCGCCTCCATCACACCTGCTCGCGCTCGATCCTCCTTCCCTTCATCGGTCGCCCTGGTCGCCGCATCCATCATTGCTCTCGCTCGCGACTCTTTACGCTGCTCGAACCTCAATAACTCAGGGCTTGAGAATGGTGCTCTTCGGCAAGCCGGTACGTTGTTCGTTTCGTTCGAGCTGCGCGCTTAAGGCAGGGGCCGGAATGGCTCACACTCAATCCTTCGGTACTCAGGGCTCCGGTAAGGGTACCCTCTCGCAGAGAGTATTAGACACGTACCCTGATGTGAACCTGGTGCGCCCCTGTTGCTTTTGCTTCTTCTCGAGTGCAGCGCTCACTTGCCCCTGCTGTTCTCGCCCCAGGTCAGCGTTGGTGATGTGCTGCGCAAGGAGATCGCAGAAGGCTCAGAGGTTGGCAGGAAGGCAAAGGAGCTCGTCGCAAGAGGAGGTGCGTCGTTCTCTGGCCTTCTCGCTTGCGTGTGGCTTTCTAGCTCACCTTTCTTTGTCCTTGTGCGCTGTTCGCCCCACACTGCAGAGTTCGTGCCGGACTTGATCATGCTCCGCATTGCTCTGCGCGCCCTGGAGCCGCTGGCGGGTCAACACTGGATCCTCGATGGTTTTCCGCGGACGGTCGCGCAGGCCAAGATGCTTGACGAGGCACTCGTCAAGGAGGGCCGCGGCCTCAACCTCATCGTCAACCTCGGCGTCTCTGATTCGGTCATCCTCCGTCGGATAGAAGGTCCGATCGTTCCCTCTCAACAGCGCGAAGATCTCAAGTTGACGAGAATGGCTTCACGATTGCTGCAGACCGCTACGTACACGTACCGTCTGGTCGAGTGTACAACTCGTCCTACAACAGGCCGAAGGTCGCAGGAATCGACGACGTGACGGGCGAGAAGCTGGAGAAGCGTCCTGACGACAGGCCGGTGCGTTCCTCTCCTCCGAAGCTCCAAGGAAATGCTGCTGATTGCGATCCGACGGCATCTTCTGCAGGAGGTTTTCCAGAAGCGGCTCGAGCTGTACAATCGGGAGACATTCCCTCTACTCGCCTAGTGCGTTCGCACATGCTCTACCTTCCTGTCCTCCAACGTCATCATCGTCTGACTCCCAGCTTCTGTTGCTCCTTCGCAGCTACGGCAACACATTCCCGGAGCTCACGCACTCACTCAAGGGTGACAGCAGCGACGAAATCTGGCCGCAGCTCAAGGAACTGCTCGAGCGCGAGGTGTTCGACAAGGCATCGCACCAGGGACTGCCGGGCAAGAAGCACTCGCGTGATTAGATGCGCACTGCCGCGCAGCACGCCTCGTCCCTCTCAGTGCAGTGCAAAGCCATCTAAATCCTCCGACGCGGCCATGGCGCAGCGGGCGCACGCAGTCTCCTATCTAATTCTCCCGCAAGGAACCCGGAGAGCCGCTCTAGATCTTGCCGTGCAGCAGGTTGCTGATCATGCTCTCGGCGGTGAGCTTGACTGTGTAGTAGAGCGTGCGGAAGTCGAGCGTCGACGAGAAGGTGTCGGCGAAGCCGAAGGGGAGCATGGGCGGAATCCAGCCCTGCGCGTACTCCAGCGCCCAACCCTCGTCCGGGAACTCTGCAGGGTCAAGCACCAGTAAGGTCAGTCGCTGTGTCGGCAAGCGAGCGTGGAGGGAGAGGAGAACGCACTGTACTGCTTGACCTGGCCGCGAGGCAGGTGGTGCACGCTGCCGGCAGGGTAAACCTCCTTGACGAGCGAGCCGGCAGAGTACGCCCACTCCTCGCCCTTGAGGATGTTGAAGTAGTCATCGGCCGTGTGCACGCCCGTGTGGCCCTCGCTGCCGAGCGCGGTGCCGAAGATGATGAGGTACTCGGTGATGGACGCGTGGATGATGAACATGGAACCCATGGCGCCGCCGGCGTTGTTGAACACCCAGTTGGCCGGGTTCTCAAAGTCGGTGTTGATCGTCCACGATGGGTGCTCGGTCGCGAGCGTCGACGTGATGTGGGTGATCATGGACGGCACGTCGTCCGGGAAGCGCTGGACGGCCTCCTGCGCGAGCGAGTGCAGCCTGGACGGCTCGAAGATGTACCACCGGGACTACAAGAGGCGCAAGGCAGAAGGTCAGAAGATCTCTTGTGCCCTGCAGAGTCGAGTCAAGAGGCACGTACCTTGATGCTGTCAGCCCAGCGGTACGTGCTCACGAGGGCGGCGAGGACGACGACGAGCGTGGCCCAGAAGCCGAGGCGAAGACCGCCCTGCTTGGCACTGCCAGAGTTGACGGAGGACGACGATTTGGTCGAGGACTTGCGCGCGGCCATGTTGTTGAAGGGGTGTTGATGATTGCGAGGGAAGTAAGAGGAAGAAGGTCGAGCGCTCGACCAAGGCACGACGCGTCGGTCCCCTCGCGCGAAAATAAAGTCGAACGATGCCACTCCTCCTCTCCACTTGAGGCATGTCAGGAATGAGCTAAGGTCGTCCTAGCAGCAAACGCTTGCGCGGGACAGCCGCGAAAAGTTTATCTCAACCGCATCTATAGCTTTTCCATCTGAGCTTCTCGTGTGGTTCGCCCGCTCCCGACTTCGAGCGCACTAGATCTTCGCCTGCTGCCGAGCGTCGTGTGCCTTCTGAGCCAGCTCGACTAGCGCCGTGTACTGGGATCAGGGTAAGAGGTGAGTTGCTGAACTCAACATCGAAGGGCTTCCAGGGAGATCAGGGACGCACCTCTCCGCTGCGCTCGCACAGCTGCCGGAACGCGCCGTTCTCCTTCTTGATGAGCTCGCTCGGGGGACCGAACTCGAGGACCTTGCCGGCGTCGAGCATCAGCACCTTGTCGGCGTCAATGATCGTACGCAGACGGTGGGCGATGATGAGCATCGTGACGCCCGCGAGGTTGTCCGAGAGCGTCTTCTGGATGGCGGCGTCCGACGCAGAGTCGAGGTTGGCCGTCGACTCATCGAGCTGGAGACAGATGGACAGGATTCAGCTGGGTTTAGGGCACAAGCAGCTGGGGGAGAACGAACAATGAGAATGTTGCTGTGCTTGAGCTTGAGCAGACCGCGCGCGAGAGCGAGCAGCTGCCGCTCACCGGACGAGAAGTTCTTGCCTGCAGTGCCAAAGATCAATGTCAGCGGTGTACAAAGAGGGCAGAGAAAGGAGGATGAACCTCCTGCGGCAACCTGCTGCTCAAGGCTGGTGATCTGGCTGAGCTTGTCGCCCTCCTCCTCTTCTTGGCCGAGCTCGACGAGGTCCGTCGTCGAGGCGGCACGGCTGGCGGCGCGGCTGGCCTGACGGCTAGCGGAGGCGGACGGCGTCGACCAGTGCGCCATGCCGACGTTAACGAGCGCCTCCCATACGTCGTAGTCGTCGGCGAGGTTGAAGGGGTCGAGGTTGTCACGGATGGAGCCCGTGAACAGGATTGCCTCCTGCGGGATGATCGTGAGCCGCGAGCGAAGGGTAGCAAGCGAGACCTTGCCGATGTCCAGACCATCGATGACGATGGATCCGCTTTGAGGCTCCAGGAAGCGGAAGAGGGTCAACGCGAGGGTGCCTGCGAAAGGAAGAGCAGCGGTCAGTGCGTTGCAGGCCAACACTGGCGGGGAAAATTAAGGAAAAGCGCACTCTTGCCGCTGCCTGTTCGACCGCAGATTCCGACGCGCTCGTGCGGAAGGACGGTGAAGGAAACATCTCTAAGGACGGGCTCGAGCTGCAAGAGAGATTCATTGTCAGCGCATTGACCTACAGATCGCATAGAGTTGCGTGAGGCGCACCTCCGGAGCATAGGAGGCCGTAAGGTTCTTGATCTCGAGTTTGCCCTCGTTGGACGGCCAAGCGGCAGGCGGTTCGGCGCCTTTTGCGTCCTCCTCCTCCTCGGCCTCCAGCAGGAAGTACTCGCGCACGCGCTCGGTCGAGTTCAACGAGAGCTCAAGCGCGGACTGTAGACGGACCACCCAGAGGACGAAGTCGGTGAATTGGATGGCGTAGGTGAGCGAGAGAGCGGCCACCCCGGCATCGAGCGACGGGTTCAGGAGCACGAAGATGCCAGCAAAGAGCGCGACGAGCGCGCCGACGCTGTCGCACTGCACGCTGAGCCATCGGTTCGACTGCCACAGCAGCAGGAAGGGCGCGTTGTTGGCGTCGATGCAGTCGAGCTGCTTCTCGGTGAAGCGCGCACTGTCGCCGTAGGACCGGATCGAGACGGCGCCCTGCAGAACTTCGCCAAAGAGGATCAACATTGGCGACCTCGACACGCTCTCAATGCGCTTGAGGTCGCGCGACAAGGCCAAATACGCCGAGCCGATGCCGACGTAGAGTCTGAGGGGTGCAAGGTGCTCAGCAGGCATACATCAGCGAGAGGTGCGTGAGGCGTATCACGCACCCAACGATGAGGACCGCGCCAAAGAGGAAGAGCGGAGTGGCAACCGAGATGACAACGATGACAGCCTGAGAAGAGGAGACGGTCATCAGCGACAGCGTTCACGCGGGAGCAAGAGGGACGAACGAGGCAGCCGAGGATACTAGTGATGAGATACCTGGAAGGAAAGCAACCAGACGGCGGTCAGCTGCAGCGTACGAAAAGTGATGCCGGAAGAGGCATACATGGCGATAGGTGCGGCTTCCTGGTCGATGTTGGCGATGTCCTTTCCGAGGCGATTGATGATCCTGCCCGTCGGCGTCGTGTCGAAGAAGCGCGTGCGAGCGCCAAGGATGCGGCGGATGAGGCGGTCGTACAGGACAGCGCTCGCCCGGAGCGAACCAGCGAAGAGAACGCCCTAGACACAGGGGGAGCAGGGAGGACGTCAGTCTCGGTGCAGCGAATCCGCCGATGAGCTGAACTGACCATGCGCAGCGCCACGAAGAGCAGGTACGCGGTAGAGAGCAGCCCATAAATGGCGAGGTAGTAGGACGCGTTGTTGCCCATGACACTCGCGAGCTGCACCGCCGCCTCGTTGTCACTCTGCACCGCACTAGTTGCCAACACCATTTGTGCCACCGGCGCGAGGATGAGGTTGAGGACGGTCGACGACGCGACATGCGGGTCGTAGGTGGCCGCCCACTTGCGCAGGAAGAGGTTGACCTCGACCTGTAGGCCCTGCGAGGCGAGGAAGATTGCTACGAGGAGCGGCCAAAAGAGCCACCACGAGCCGAACGCGCCGAAGTAAACAGCGTAGACCTCCTTCGAGACGCCTCCACTACAAATATCGAGCAAAACAACTCAGCATAGACGATGGGAAGCGGTAAAGCGGTAGGACGCACGATGACATCGTCTCCTCCTTGACCAGCCGCTTCGACTCCTTCTTGACGAGCTTCGCCGCCTCGTCCGCAGCCTGATCGCCGGACAGCTGCTGCTCGACCGACACTTCGACGACACCCTCCGCGTTCGGCTGATGCTCGTCCGTTGCGTGGTGAGCGTCGTCGTGCGCGTCGTCAGCGAGGACATCGGCGAGGAAGACATTCTGGGCCTTAAGCTTGTCAGGGTGGCCGGCAGCCGTGACCGAGCCATTGTCCAACACAACCTGCAGCAGCGAAAAAAAGTGACCGCGGTTCAGTCTTTCTTCGCCACTCTATGGGAAAAAGGACGCACTGCGAATGCCGCGCCAGGCAGACAGAGTCCGACAGCGTGCGTCACCAAGATGCACGTCCTGCCCTTCATGAGCGGGCCGAGAAGGACGTGCTTGTACAGGAACGCAGCGGTGTGGGCGTCTGTGAGTCAAGGACATGAGATCAGCGGGTGCAGCGTTTCGCGACCGGATGCTCAAAGACTCACCGACCGCAGACAGGATGTCGTCAAGGATGATGGTCGACGAGCGCGAGTACAGCGCCCGCGCGAGCGAGATGCGCGCCTTCTGGCCGCCGGAGCAGGCCGTACCCTTCTCGCCCACCTCGGTCTCGTCGCCGAGCTCAAAGATCTTGAGGTCTGTCTCGAGCTGGCACGCCTTGAGCGTCGCGAGGTAACGCTTCTCGTCCCTGTATCATCGTCGGCGGGGAAGGGGGGGGGGGGGGGAGGAAGGGCAATCGTCGAGGGTTCAGTGCGCGTTCGGGCAAATGGGGAAGGGCAGAAGATACGAACCAGGGTGAGCCGAAAACGATGTTCTCCCGGATAGTCGCGCCGACGAGCCACGGCTGCTGCGAGCAGTAGGCGACCGTCTGCGACAGGCCGAGCTCGTTGAGCTTGGCCGTCTCGCGCGCATAGTGATCGTGCATGAGGACTTTGCCGGAAACGAGCGTCTAAATGCAGAGTAAAGACGTCAGGGCTGAGCGACGGGCCAACGAGAATAGGGCCAGGCGTACCTTCTCGCCAAGAAGGGACAGCAGCAGGGTCGTCTGCAGATCAAGGGCCACATCCTCAGCAAACGAACGCGTCCTGAGCCTTGAAATGCACAGGAACGTACCTTGCCCGAGCCGACAGGGCCCGTGACGAGTGAAAGCGAGCCGCGGGGGAAGTCGAAGTCAAGATCCTTGAGCGCGAACGCGTTCTCCTCGCCGGCCGAATTTGTCAGGGTCGCCTTCTCGAACCCGATGCGATCCGAGAGGGTAATGTTGGCGTACTTGTCCGTCTCGGCCTGCTCGAGGAACGACTGCACGCGCGTGGTCGAGACGTGGGCCGAGGCGACGTGGGCGAGCATGTCTGTGATCGCCTCGAGCGGGCTCCTGCAAACGTGCGAGGCCAAGACGTCAGCGTCACTCGGTGCGTCGGCGGTTGGAGAAATGTGGGGACGGACCTGAGCATGTTGAAAAGAGCAAGGGCGGTGAACGCCGTCTCCGTCGACAGCGGCTGGTGGAAAACCTTGGTGTGGAAGGCTGCAGCAAAAGGGCCTCGAATCAGTGCTTGCTCTTTGAGCTGCTAAGCTTCAAAAGGAGTACGCACCAAAGGTAACGACAGTGACGGCGACGGGTGCGAGCGAAGTGGCGAGCCCCTGCAGCGTCCACGCGACGAAGCGCGTCCTGAGCAGCGCGAGCTCCTTCGCACGCGTCTCCTGCATGCGTGCGAGGAAGCGGCCCTCCCACGCGTTGAACTTGACAATCTTGACGGCGTTGAGCACCTCGTTGACGAGGTTCATACGGCCATCGGTCGCGACGAGCAGCTTGTTCTGGATCTTGACGAACAGGGCCGCGAGGAACGCCTGCACGGGCAGGATTGCGATAAGAGTGGCGACGCCGACGAGGGCCGAGAAGCCAAGCAGCCGGTAGAGGAAGGTGATGGAGAGAGCGATGCTGAGCGGACATTCGGGCACGATATAGAGAAGATAGGCCGCAATCTCCGAAATCGAGAAGGCGTCGACGCTGACAAGGTTGAGGACCTTGCCCTCGCTCGCCTCCTCTTTTTCCTCCTCCTTCGGCTTGCCTTTGCCGCCGGCTACGTCGGCAGCAGCGGCAGTCAGCGGGTCGGCGGGAACCTTCTTGGCCGCGCTATCGAAGGCCTTTGCAACTTTGGCGGCGTCGCTGCGTCGAAGAGCCTGCCGAGCGCGAGCGCGAAGAGAAGTCAGCCACGCGCAGGATGGAGAAGAAGGTGCGGGAAAGGCTTACCTTGGTGTAAACCTCCGCGACGATGATTGCCCTTTGAAGATCACGAGGCGTCAGTAATGAGGGCGCAACCACTGCAGGGGGTGGGAAACTGACCTCAAGCGAACGCAGATACGACGACCGAGCCAGAGCGCGTAGCCGTGCGAGATGGAGGCGCCGACCTGGCCGAAGAACATGGCGAGCACGTAGGCGACGGCGAGGTGCGTCGGCTGGGGCGGGTAGAGGTCGGGCTCGGCCTGGCTCAGCCGGCGGTAGGCGATGAACTCGAGGATGAGCTTAAGAGTAAAGGGCGCGATGAAGCTTGACAGAACGAAGAAGCCGGCCCAGAAGCCCTGGAGCAGCAGGTATTCCTTGAAGAACCACAGCAGGCTGACGCTCAGGCTGCCCTTGACGTAGTGCTTGGCCCTTTCCTCGTCCGACAAGCCCTCGAGCTGCTTCGCGCGGTACTCGCGCCAGCCAGCGACAACGACGGCCGCGCGGTCGTCCTCGCGCAGGTCCGGCACCTCGCTCTCCACGATTGGCTTCGAAAGGCTCCCGATGATCGGCCGGTTCATGTAGGCGAACGTCGCGCGCGAGAGCAGCGACCGCGGCTCCTCGAGCCCTGGGACCGGCCGCTTGGGCTGCGCCGCATGGCCAGACACGCCGTCTTCGGCGCTGGCGGCTGCGCGGGCGATGTGAAACGCGGCGCCGCGCGCACGGTGACCGGCGAGCGAGCCGTCGAGGACCGAGCGGTAAGGCGTGCTGATGTCGACGAGGAAGAGGAGAAAGACGGCCGTGGCGGCGAGTGACTCAGACGTCAGCTGCGGCGAAGAGTGCAGGATGGACGAGCGCAGGTTGATGAAGCTCAGGACGGCGTATGCCGCCAGAAGCGTCGTCCGGTGCGCCTCCAGGTGGTTGACGGGGAAGCCGAGCAGATCATGGGAAACCTTGTCGAACGTCGAGAGGGTGGAGAGCACGAGCAGGTACGCTGTGAGCGCGACACCGCCCCACGGGGTCCAGATGCGGTGCGGCGACGTGAGGCCGCGGAAGAGTTCGAGGCCGAGAAGAGCGACGAGGAGGAACAAAAGGGTGGCGTCGCGGGCGCGCTCGAGCGTCGACTTGCCCTCCTCAGGCTCTGATCCGAAGATGCGACGCGAGTTGACGCGCAGGACCTCGTCCTCGAGGGCAACAGGGGACGTGGTGGTCGGGTGAACGTTGACGACGGACGAGCTCGAGGTCGGAAGCTGAATCTTAGGGTTCGAGAAGGTGGCCTGGAGCAGGCGCAACATGACGGCGACGAGCAGGGACGCGCCGACGAGCACGAGCGGCAGGAGGAACGAGAGCCATCTGCCGGGTGGGGAAGGCGAGGAAGGGCCTGTCAGCGGGGACGACGAGCAAGAACGGAAGGCGCGAGCGACGGCTGAGGACTGACCTGTCGCGGAAGCAGGGCGAGAGGTCGACGCCGTCAAAGACGGGCTGCCCGGCGGGGCAGGTGAGGATGCCCATCGACGCTTGGCGGGATGCTTGCGGAGATGGACGACGGTGCTCGGGAGGGAAGCAAGGCTCTGCGCGGCTTGACAAGCCTTGAACGGGATGCCAGCCTTCGGCGTCGGCCTCCTCAGCCTGGCATGCGGCCACGGCGGACTTGTTCTGACTCGCGACACTTATTACTTATCCTACCAGCGAAGTAGTACTACTTCTGATCAGATCCAACCCCCCTTCGTCTCAGCCCCTGTCCCGCGAGCCATGCCGCGCCGCCTCTCGTACGACCTGCTCAACGTCTTCTGCCTCCCCGGCCAGGCCTACACCGGCAACCCGCTCGCCGTCTTCTACGACGAGGCCGAGCACGGGCACCTGTCGCAGGCCCAGCTGCAGACCGTCGCAACCCGTCCGTCCAGGCTGCCGCCTCCCGTCCGCTTGTTGAGAACCATTGCTGACTCCCTTGCTTCTCGGAAAGAGCTCAACCTGTCCGAGACGACGTTCGCCCTCCAGCCGACCGCCGAGGCCAAGGCCCAAGGCGCGTCGCACATCACTCGCATCTTCACCATCGACGAGGAGGTAGGCGCAGCGATGACTGCCATGCTTCACGACTACCCTGATCAACCGCTGACCCTGTCTCAATACTGACTACAGCTTCCCTTCGCTGGTCACCCAACACTCGGCACGGCGTCGTCCCTCCTCTCGCGCAAGCTCATCCCCTCCTCGGACGTTGCGCAGTCCTGCGGCGCCGGGCTCATCAAGATTGTTGCCTCGGCGGACGCGACAAAGATCTCGCTCAACGCGCCACCCAAGTACCTCTCAAGTGCACTGCCGCTCGGCGCTGGGCTGCTAGCGGGTGCGCTCACGCTCGACGCGGGGAAGACGGACGGGCTCGAGGGGCACGTCTCGTCGTGCGGCCTGCCGTTCCTCTACGTCCAGCTTCCAAACGAGCAGGACGTCGTCGACCTTAAGCCGTCAATGGCAGGCATCACCACGCTGCTTGCCTCGCTCGGCCCGAGCAAGGCAGGCACCGCCATCTGCGGCCTCAGTGTCTTCTTCGCGGAGAAGACGGCCGAGGCCGAGACGCGCGTGCACGCGAGGGTGCTCTTGCCGTTCCAGCCCGAAGACTCGGCGACGGGTTCTGCCGGTGTCGCGTACGTCCTGATGACTTCGTGCGCTGCCTTCAGGTCCCGGTTCTGACTGCGCGCTTCCCTCCTTGACAGGCTCGGCCCAGTCTTGCACGTGCTTGGCCTGACGTCGACTGCCCCGTCGTCCACGACGACGTACCACATCTCGCAGGGTGCAGAGATGAACCGTCCCGCCAAGCTCACGGGCAAACTCGTTCTCGACGGTGCAGGCAAGGTCGCCGAGTGCCTCATTGGAGGCGAGGTGCTTAAGGTGGGCGAGGGGTGGGTCGCGGTGCCACCAGCCTGAGGGTAGGTGCGCCGGCCAATGAGGATGCATGAGCCTGCCTTTGGAGGATCGTCAAAGTCATGAGATGAGCAAAGATCGTCGTCAAGTGCCGAGCGTGAAGGGAGGCAGTGTAGCGGATACAGGTGGGGAAGGGAAAGCGGATCTAGCGCAGCTCAGTGCAAACAAAGATGGACGAGAAGAGCAGTTGATTCAGGTGCGAGTCGAGCAGCGGCAGGTGCCTGTACCCCTGGTTGAGGCAGCCGAGCGAGACGGTGAACGCGCCGACCGACTTGTCGAGCGCGTCGACGAGGCCGCCCTCTGCGCGCACGTCGAACCGGACGAACACGAGGTCGAGCATGTCGGCCGCGACGGTGAAAGGCAGGGCGAACGCGCCATCCCAGCACGGGTTGAAGCCGTTGTCGTCGACCGTCTTGGTCCGGACTTTCAGCGACGGCTTGGGCAGCGTCGTCGGGCTCGACCCGCCGGGGAGGATGTCCGGGAAGAAAAGGGTGACCTCGACAAAGGTGTCGATCGAGGGGTCCTTGTCCGACCGCTGCACGACGGGTAGTTGTTGGCCGGAGATGACCTGCCAACGAGAGAAGGAGGACAAACTTTTATGTCAGCATACAAGCCAGGGGAGCTACAGAGAGTCGCGCACTGACCTTTACATGCAGCGTACGACTCTCGACCGTATTTTGCGCTTCCTTATTCTTGAACCGCAGGCTCGCCGGCTTGAGGACGTACCCGCTGCGTCCGTTGCGGGCGAACATGGCGCCGTTCAGCGCGAAGCCGGAGTCTGCGCGGGAAGCCAGTCAGCCAAATGCGCTGCAGATCCGGGAGGGACGGAAGGAAGAGCAAGCACGCACCGGTACTCTGCCAGTTGATCGCGACGAGCTGCGCACCGGCGGCCCAGTACCGTGTCGGGTCGTAGTTGCTACTGGTGAGGCGGGTGACGTTGGGGTAAAGGCGCATGAGGTGGTTCCTGTTGTGCTTGACGACGTCGGCAAAGCTCTGCCTAAGCACCTTGTTTGCCGTCCGCTCCGAGAGCGAGACCATGCTCGACGCCGGATACACCTCCTTCTTGTTGAACCCGCGAAATTTGGTCCCGATCGTGTAGACGAGCAGCCGGGCCAGGCTCGGCGAGAACTTGAACTTGGCTGGCCGCGACTTGGCTGGCTTCGGGGCTGCGAGCGCTGAGGCGGAGAAGGACGATGAGACGGAGGACGAGCTGGAATCGGTATCGGTGGACGAGGCGTCGATGACCTCGTGCGCTTCTTGGCCGGAGACGATGGGGATCTTGGCCTGCGCAGGTGCGGGAGTGCAACACGCAGTGCGTAGGCGATCAGTCAAGGGTCCTCCGGCCACCAAGCAGCCCACGAAAAGCGCACCTTGAGCAAGATCTTGTACTTGAGCTGCTCCGGGCTGGGCAGCGCGTCGACATCCGTGAAACCGGGCAGCGGCGCGCTCAAGAACGTGGACCCGAGCACCTCCTGCACGATCCGCGCGAGCACGTCCTGCTGCTCAACCGAACAGTGCACCTCGACCGAAAGGATGACCGGGTACGGCGACGCGACGAACGCGTACTTGCCGATTGCGTGCAGGACCTCGCGCACCGAGATCTTGCTCGTTAGCGTGCGGCCATGGTAGATGACAGGCTCGGTGTCACCGTCCCAACAGTCGACTGCAACAAAGGGTTTGGTTTAGTCGGTGGAGGAGGATATGCGAATTCTGGACGCACGCTCGACGCTCCGGCAGCCCTGCAGCAGCGCCCGAATGTAGCCCTCGACCGTGCTGTCGCCGACCAGCTGGTGCCCGACGAGGTACGTGTTGTGCGAGCTAGAGATGAAGTATTCGGCCAGCGGGCGCGTCATGTCGTGCGTCGCACGCGCGGCCGGGTCGGACGAGACGCTGTTGTCGGCGGAGAGGAGGAACGCGCTGAACCCTTCTGGGTGCATCAGACGAGGCTGGGCGGGCAGCGCGTGCGCTGAATCCATCTGTGGAGAGGACGGCGAGGGAGTCGCATAGCGCGAGAAGATGCGCTGGATGTCGTCCCTCGTGAGGGTCGTCTGCAGGGCATAGCGCAGGGGTCAGTCCAAAGGCGCTCTGCGAGTGAGATCAGCCGGGCGCGCACCTTCTGCACGTCTACCATGAACCGCTCAAAATCGTCTGCAGTCAGAAGCTTGCCTGACGTGCGCACACGGTCGTACAGCGCATCGATGTCGGTGCGCTTTTTGAGCTCGCGCACAAAATGCTGGAACTCGACGAAGTCGAGCCGGCCGTTGTGGTTTGCGTCGGCAAGCTGGGAAACGCAGCAAGGCTAAACATCAGCGTCGAAAGAACGGGGGGAGGGGGGGGGGAGGGGGGGGGAGGGGGGGGGGGGGAGCCGCGAGATTTTGGGAAGCACCCCCAACCCCCCCCTGAGATCTTTGTGGCTTCACGCGCTGTCACACAAACCGCAAAA
>MVAM01000110.1:0-17893 GCA_014825675.1 Cystofilobasidium ferigula
CCGTGTTTTGTCTCACGGGTGGCGGAGGGCTGAGAACCAACTGCGCTCCTTTCCTCTTACCCCTTAGTTTATACCCTTTCCCCCCTCCCATCTTTGGCGCCCCCCCCCCCCCCCCCCCCCACCTCTCCTCCTCTCACTCCATCTGAAGTAGACCCCCCTTAATACGCGCTTGACTTCTCCATTCCGATCCATGTCTCCTTCATCTGCGCGCCTGCAGCCTCCCGTCCAGCCTCTCCCTCGCGCCCTGCAGAATGCGGCACCACTCGACCGCCTTCTCGACCTCGGCCCGCGCCGCCTTCAACGGCTCGTGCACCTTGACCTTGAGCACCTGCTTGACCATGGTCAGCTCGAGCGCGCCGCCCGCCGGATCCGCGTCGGCCGTCGGCAGTGCTGATGCCGGCGCTGCCGGTGCCTCGGGCGAGTACGGCGGCGTCTGCGTGCTCTCGGTCGCGTGCGAGAACGACGACGACCCGCCGCCGCCGCCGCCGCCGCCGCTGGCGAAGCTCGACGGCAGCGGGAGCGGGTCGGTGATGAGGTCGGGCAGGAGCAGGCGGTCGCGCGAGTCGAGGATCCAGGACGACGCGTTCGAAAGAGACGAGCGCTCGTCGTCGGCCTCGGACGAGATGTACTCCCACAGGACGACGATCGAGTCCATGCGCCACTACAGCGACGCGAAGACAAGAGTCAGACCTGCACCGGAGATCTTGGTCGCAACCCGGCTCACCTGCAGGTAGCGCGACAGCTTGCTCTGTGAGTCGCGGACGTGCCTGTCGGCGGTCGTGCACCGCATCCGGTTCTGCGAGAGTGTGGCGTTTCAGCACGACGCCGACACAGGCAGCGAGCGAAGGGGAGGGACGCACCTGCAACATGGCCTTGAGGATCAGCCGGTGGTCCTCCGTCATCCTTGCCTGCAGCGCCTCGGCACCCTCCATCTTGAGCTCGAGCTTCTTCAGCTCCCAAGCAACGTCCGCCTCTTGCGCGTGCTTCTCATCCCACCGCGGCTGCGAGCCATGATCGAACGGCGCAAAGGTGACCTCCTCGCTGTGCTGCGACTCGACCAGGTTGAACTTGGTGACGCGCGGTACGCTGGGCGCAGGTCGGGCGACGGCGTGCGAGCGAAGAAGCGATGAGAGCTTGTCGAGACGATCCTGCTGGGCCTCCTCTGCAGCCAATCGCTCGAGGACCTTGACGGTCCCCGCGCGCTCCTTCGAGAGGCGCGCCCATTCCTGTCGCAGGCGGTCGAGCTGCTGGAAGACGACTGTCATGAGCCGGAAGGCCTCACGCCGCTCGTAGGCCTCCTGGAGCGTCTTGGCCCGGCGAGGGTGCTGGTCGATGAAGGCCTGTATCAGGACCTCGTTCTCTGCAAGCAGTGCACAAAACGTCAGCGCTCAGTATCGGGTGGCTGAAGGAAAGAGTCATGTGGACTCGCCTTCGGCTGCACGCATATCGGCCTCGACGCCAAGAATGTCCTTCTCAATCTCTTGAAGGTTGCTGCTCGCGACGACAAACTCCTCGCGCTCTTCCTTGTTCGGACTGGCAGCCAGCAGCCACTCGGACAAGGGCTTCCGCGAAGGCAGACCCACCCCTTGGGCTTCCGAAATGGAGTCGAGCCCTGCCCTCGACGCGCGGGACGGCGTCGTCTCGCTCGTCAGCCGCGAGTTGGACGATGAGGGGGTGGCGAAGGTGCTGAACGTCGGGCTGCTCGGGGTCGACGAGGTCGGGGACGGCCGAGCGTGGGCGGACGCCGAAATGGCGGGTGCGTTGAAGGACATGCGCTTGTCGATGATTTGTTGCTGCTGGACGATGGCCTGCCGAACGAGGTCCGAGCACAGCGCGTGCACCTTGGCGACGTGGTCGTCGACGATGCGCATCGCGTCTGCCGCGACGCTCGTGTTGATGTCGGCGATGTCAGCCTTCATCTGCTCGAGGTCCTTGACCGCCTCGACTGCCGCTGCTTTGATGTGCCGTACGAGGTCGAGGTCCTCGGCACCTTCACGCATCGCTCCCTGAACCTGGCTCGACATGGCCGCGCCGACAGCGACGGCGAGGTCGGTGACCTGCGAGAGGATGCTTTGGTTGTGGCGGTCGGTCTCGAGCTCCTCCATACGCATGCGCAGGTTCTGCTGGCGACGAAAGAGATGTTTGATGGCGTCCTCCGTCTCGGAGAGGCCCGCGCGGCTGCGCTCGGCATACTGCTCGACGACGACGAGCTTCTTGTCCTCCTCGACGAGGGTGTCCTGGTAGAACTGCAGGACGCGGGCGACCATGTGGGCGGTGTTGGTAAAGAGCCTATCGCATTGCGCGATGCTGAGGGTCGGCACTCCTTCTTCGCGCGGGGCGAGCAGCTTGGTCAGGTCACGCACCGGTAAAGTGAGTCAAGCTCGGACCTGACGGCCATGATGATGTCCACGTCGTAACAGCTGCTCGGCTGGCTGTACCACGAGGACTGTATGCTGTTCAACGAGATGGGCCGGAGGCGGTTCGATGAGTTG
Organism: Cystofilobasidium ferigula; assembly: GCA_014825675.1. Taxonomy (NCBI): domain Eukaryota; kingdom Fungi; phylum Basidiomycota; class Tremellomycetes; order Cystofilobasidiales; family Cystofilobasidiaceae; genus Cystofilobasidium; species Cystofilobasidium ferigula. The sequence goes on from MVAM01000110.1 coordinate 2,493, forward strand.
CGCGTGCTGCTCGTCTGGAACGACCGACGCAGTCGAGCAAGGCCTTCAGAGACAGGGTCACCCAAGGGCGTGTGGAATAACTCGGGCTCTGGGTGTGTCGAGTTCTGGCGCGCGAGGTCCTCTTTGACGCGTTGCAGAAGGCCGGACGACTACGCAGCCACAGGTCAGCATGCTTCAGGCCGAGAGGAAATGACGGACATACGAGAGACTTGTCGACGTGCATCAAGTTATCCGTGACCTGCTCGAGGTTGTGCGCGGCTTCCTCGAGGGAGGTGATCTGGGCGAGCGGCTGGAGGATCGAGTCGCGCATCGCCATTTGCGACAGTGACCCCGATGAGCCATAGGCTGTGCCGCGCGAGGGCGCGTTCTCCTCGGCGGCGGACGCTTTGTGGCCTTCTCCGTGGCCATACTCCTCGAGGATGCGCTTCTTACGCGACTTGCTCTCCTGCTCAGCCATGTCGAAGAGGTCGACGAACTCGACCCTGCAGACATCGCGCGGGGTGACACCTGGGAACGCCGAGGAATCTTATCAGCGTCAGAGGTCCCCAAGACAGCGACGAAGGGTCAGGTGACACACCGAGATCGTTTTGGCGGTTGCGCGCCGAGACGCGCTCAGTGCTGGTATGCGGCAGCTCGAGACGTGCACGAAGGAACTCCTCCTCCTTATCGACGTCGTCGAGCAGCAGCGCGCGGACGATTTCGCGCGACGAGCCATACTGCAAGTCATCATGCTTAAAAATCAGTGTCAGTCCGCGGAAAGAAAGAGGGATCGGACGCCCCTCGGCCGCAAAGTGTAGCGGCAGCGCACCGGCGCAGTCCCTAAGATCGGCGATGGCCCCGAGCCGCAGGACGAGCTCGACGACATCCTTCAGCTGCGCCTCAATCTCTGCGCCGGCGATGTCGGGTCGCAGACGCTCATCATCCTTCGATATGCTCACGCTCGTCTTCGAGGAAGCGGCCGGTGTCGATGGGCCGGACAGCTCCTTGACGGGCGTCGGGAGCCCCCCGATCATGGCGAAGGGCGCCTTGTGCTCTGTCGACGTCTTGACCTGCGACGCTGTACGCTTCGACGACGAGGACGAGATAGCGTCGCTCGTAGGAGTCCTTGAGCGATTGCTTGACATCGACTCCTCCGACGCCTGTCGTGAGGCGAACGTCCTACGAGTCTCCTCAGGGCTTGCGCCGCCGAGGCAGGCGAGGTGATGAAGCGGCGTCGATCTCGACGTACAAGCAAGATTGAGGTCAGCGCCTGCGGCGAATAGAAGCTTGATGACGTCCGGGGAGGGCGTGGGCTGCACGCGCAATGCGTGGTGAAGTGGGGAGAAGCCGCTCTCGTCGACAAAGTTGACAAGGCCAGCGACGCCCGAAGGAGCCGTGTCATGCTGGTCGGTAGCGCCTCCGGTGGGCGTCGAAGCTCGTGAGAAGGCCGGTGGTGCGGGGAAGAGTAGGTTCTCGAGCGAGACGACGTCGTTCGCCCGGATGGCGCGAAGCAGCGTCTTGGCGTACACCTCATGCTGCTGCGACTCGAAGAACGAGATGGGAGGCGGTTTCGCGTGTGCGAAGTTGGTACTTGGGTGCAGACCAGCGTCGAGGGAGAGTAGGCGGGTGGCAGTGTGGAAGGGATCGGTTTCCATCTGCGGGGATGGAGTCAAGGTTAGCACCAGGAAATCGTTGAGCCCTGCGCTGATGATGATGCGCACCGAGTGCTCCTTTGCCCTGATCTTGCGCAGCGCGTCCTCAAGTAGCCAGGTCATCTGAGGCCGTCCGGTCGCATGCCAGATGGCCGACAGGCCGCTGTTCTCCGTGCGGTCGGGTCGAGCGCCATGCCGCAGCTGTCAAAGCGGCAAGGACCATCAGCCTGCTACCGGCGTGAAGGTTGAAAGGGGAGCGCACCAGCAGCTGCGCAATCTCCAGCTGACCTGCCACAGCGCTGTACATCAGGCCCGTTCCTCCTCGAGCGTCTGGATAGTCCGAGTCCACCCATCCGCGCAGGTTGAGGTCGGGCAAACCACCCTCCTCAATCGCCTCGCCCAGCAGCGCTCGGACGTACTCCACCTTCTCGAGCCAGCAGGCGACTGTAAGGAGTGTGCCGGTCTGCACGACAGAATAGGTTGCATTGAGCGTCCAGAGCGTCACCGAGGGGTTGGGGAGGATCTCGAGGAAGAGCGACAGCGGATCCGGCTGCTTGGGGTTGTTGGACCGGACAGTGATGGTCTTGTTGAAGTGCCTACAAGCCGTGACAGCCTCAGCTGTGCAAGGAGGAGAGCTGAAGATAAGAGGGACGTACTTGAGCACGGGCCAGCCGCACAAACTGCCCAAAACCGCGTCGCGACCCTCCGCATCCCTCTTTCCCGGCAGCTCGCCTCTCGCAAGCGCGACCCGCGCCCCCGCCATGTCGCCGCTGAGGGCCGCCACAACGAGCGTGAGGTCACGCCGCAGCAGGCCAAACGTCCCCGGTCGAACAAGCCGGGCTGGAAGTGGCAGGAAAGGGACCGAAGGAGGCGCAGCGCCCACCGACGCCCCTGCGTCCTCTGCAACGACCGAAAGTTGTGACGGGCTGGCAGAGGCGAAACTGCCCCTCCTGGACGAGGAGACGGCAATGGAAGGACGGCGACCGGCAGCGGTGCCAAAGGCGAATGGCTGGGAGGACTTGGACGAGATGGAGGGGGCGGTGGACGCGCTCCAGCGTGAGGGAAGCGGGTTGACAAAGACGTCTCGCCCGGATGACGAGCCTGAGCTGCGCCGTTCCGGCATCTCAGCCAATGTGTCTGGGAATGAAGGGATGTAGTAAGGAGGAGGAAGCAAGAGAGCTGGCAAGTTGCTCGCGTAGGAGTCTGGTCAGGCGGGCGCCATCGTGGCTGCTGCGCGCACTGGCCGCTCGCTGAATTGTACCTGTGCCTGGCTATGGGCAGCGGCCGATCGTGCCAGCCAGACCACTTGCAAGAGATCACTGTCGACGAAGTAGCCCTGTACAAATACAACTGCGAGTTTTCAGGGTACATCAGCGGGTCATCAGTGAGAAAGGGAGGGACCGGGGGGAGAGGGCGCACCTGGAATCATATTCACCCCTGCACCTGTAGCCTCGCAACTGCAGCGAGCGCCTTCGCCTCCTCCTCAGCATACACCCGTGCCTCCTCCCTTCCTTTGTCAATGTCGACCTTCCACCACAGCACTGGCACGGGCAGCGCCAGCATCAGAAACAGAAACAGGAAGCCCCAGCGGATCTCACCCGTCAGGTCGGCGATGAGGCCGACGATGGCCGGCCCGAAGAAGGACGACGACTTGTCCGTGATCGAGTAGAGGCCGAACCAGCGCGCCTCCTGAAAGACGTTTGGGAGGCTGTCAGTTGAGGAACTGACGGGAGCAAGGTGAGAGGAAGCGCACCTGGCCTGGAGGTATGATTTCAGCGAACATCGACCGCGCGTACGCCTGGAAAGGACCGAAGGACGTCCCGAGCAGGGCGGCGGCAGCGTACATTTCCCCGGGGGTGCGCAGGCCGCCAAAAGCCTGCTTGCCGTTGCCGCCGATGAGGCCCAGACACTGCAAGGTTCGCCCAGAATTTCAGCCCTGCACTACACGCGAATCACGAGTGAGAGGCGGACCCACGCCGTACAGGCAAATGGAGGACAATACGCCAATCAGCGCGCTCATGCACGCCTTGTTCGACCAGCCGAGCTTCCGCTGCAGCGCAGGGGACGCAAAGCCGCCGAGGACGCCGGTCGCTTGCGCGATGAAGGCGACAATGGTGACCTCGGTCGCCTTCATTCCGAGCGACGTCTTGGCGAAGATGATCGACGTGGAGACAAAGGTAGCGCAGGCTGCAAGCACAGGCCTGTCAGCATCTGTCGGGATATGTGCGAGGCAGGGCATGGAACTTACCGTCCGAGAGGAAGAACCAAGCCAGCAGGAACCAGAACAAGTTGCCCAGCCGCCTGACCTCGCTCACGCGGACCATCCTACCCAGATTTCTCCAGCTCTGTACAACCTCCTTCCCCCATCCGGCCTGATCCGCCTGAGCACGTCGACTCCCGCCGCTGAGCCATACGAACGCCGGCGTGCTGGCAGCGAGCCACATGGCGCCCGACAAGCCGACCGACAGGCGAAGGGAGAAGGTCGATCCCTTCATGGCGGAGACAAGGATGAAGCACGGGATGTAGAGGAGCACGCCGCCGCCATATCCGACAGCAATGCCGAAGAGCGAGACCGAGGCGGTGTAGATTGAGAGCGCGGAGTGGTAGGCGTGCCGGAGGGAGGCGAGCCGGTTGTTCTGCAGCTGCGCCGTGAGCATCTCGTCCTCGAGCAGCGGCGCGCCCTCCTCTCCTTCTCGGCCGGCGAACTCGACACCGGGCAGCATCACGCCTGGTCGCTCGTCGGCGCGCGTGCCACCCCCGCCTACTTGCTCTCGCTCGGAAGCGAGCCGCTCAATCTCCTGCTCGAGCCTTCTGCGCGCTGCGCGCACGTGCACACCACCCTTGCCCAGGTCCGGCAGGTAGCTGTTGAGGCACACGAACGAGATACCGAAGGAGACGATGCCGATAACTGAAAGGATGACGAGCAGTGTCGCGGACGTGACGAGCGGGAAGAGGAGGGCCGAGAGCGAGCCGATGATGGCGAAGACCACTAGCAGCTGCTTCCGCTGGGCTGGATGGTCCGCGCTGTATGAGAGAGAGATAACCGAAATGGCTTGGAAGAGCACTGCGAGCGAAAACGCGTACAATCTTTACGAACGGGTATGGAGGACGAGGTGCCCAAAGGACGACGAGTGCGTCAGCCGCAGCACCTTCAACGAAGCCAGAGCCGTGGCAGACGCACGCGAAGCTTGATGAGTCAACCCAAGCGAGCCCAAAAAGCCTGGCCTTGCATACCGACGCGTCTGACGCTCCCGTCGAGCTGCTTGACGGTGGACAGGGAATTGTTCGCTCAGCATCGGAGAAGCCGTGCGCACGCGCCGTTGCTTCGAGCGAGAGGGGGATGAAGGCCGACTGGCCGTACTAGCACGCATCAGCAGCACACGAGAAGAGGCAGGAGCGGCAAGAACGCACCATGCCTGCGCTGGCGAAGCATTCCGCTGCGAACGAATAGCTCCAGTAGGCGAACTTCTGCCTTGTATGTCGCCTGCGTGTGTCGGCCTCACGCGCCGAGCCTTGGTCGCCGTCGTCGACCGCAAGTGGCAGTAGCATGTCAAGCTCGGACGGCAGAACGTGTTGACAGTTGACGGGAGACATGCACACTCCTAGTGCGCCTCTTGAAGCGGAAGGAGAGAAGAGGAGGCAGATGGCCGCTGAGGCGGACAAGGGGACGCGCAGGGTCGCCTGTCGACAAGACTCTCTTTACGTGCACTAATGACACTCGCACTGAGGTTGAGCAAGCAGCAGCAGCGTCTAGGAGGAGCACTTCGTGAGATGATGGACTTATGCTCGCAAGTCTCATGGGAACGGGAGAGAGGCGACAGCGATCTCGCCGCAGTGTCTCGCAGGCCTTGACGTCCGTAGACTCGTCTTGCACGCTCCCTTCCCCCGCTTTGCCGTCGAGCGCCGTTCACAGCGAGGTGCGGGTCGGGCACGCGCACGTCTTACCAAGGATCTTCGATACAGCAGGGCTCGCGCTCACTGCGAACGGACGCAGATCGGTCAGCACCCCGCGCGGCGACAACTTGCTGACGGATTGCTGGTCACTCACGACCTTCGGCTGCTGGGGGACACCATCCGCGGCAGGCAAGTTGTTCGATGGCGCCTGCGGCGGCGGTGACTGAGGGCAGCGGTGGACACAGCGCTCGTTAGTCTGCGGCGGGCGGTGGAAGGGCATGAAGGGTGTTGAGGCGACACGCACCGGAGCAAAGAAGCTGTACAGCAGCAGCCCAGCGCCAGCAGTTACGAGCCCAATGTTGATGTAAAGGCTTTTCTTCTCTTTCTCGCGCTTGGCCGTAAGCTCCTCCGGCGAGAGCAGCGCTTCGGTGCGGATGTTAGCTTCCCGGATCGCCTCGATCTTGGCGCGAACACCGCTTGCCGACGGCTTGGACGATGGGACGGGGTCCACTGAAGTACTTGAATCCTTTGGCGTCAGAGATGCTGCCGGACCATCCGTCTTGGGAGGGGGGACGGCAGAGTAGGGACGGAGGAGCACAGCTGCGGAAGGAAAAGTGAGGAGGACGGCGTCAGCGATGGCAGATAGCGGCCAGAACCCCCTAAGAGCCACGCACAGGGAGCGCAGCGCCGCGTGACAGTGCGTGAGAAGGTCTGGCGGCTGGTGGCGAGCATGTCGGTGATGAGAGAAGGGGATGGGCGTCGGACGGGAAGCATGCGATGGTCGTCGTCGAAGCGCGCGGTGGGCGGGAGGTAGAAACCCCAGCTCGCCCAGCTTGCGGGGCTCGCAATCTTATCAAACCCCCTTCATCATTTCGAACTTTGAACGCTGCCACTTTACCTCGACCCTCCTTCCTTCCGTGCAAACGAGCAGCTCGGCCGGTCTCGAGAGTGGGCCTGCAAGTGCAAGCATAACGGAGGTCGGTGCAGATCTCTCGCTGCTCGCGCCTGATGAGCCAGGCGCTTGGCGGCGCTGAACCTGACGGAACGCCGCCGTGCCAGGCTCAAGGCCTCGCCCTCTTGCCGTGTCTCAGCGACTCCCTCTCGGACATCATCAACACTGTCTTCCGCTGCTCGCTGAAGTCCGTCCCTCGAGGCATCAGTCGTCGCCAGATTGCCAGACATCACCTGGCTCGCCCTTTGGTTTACGCGGCCAGCCGTGACCAATCTTCGTTCGGTCGACCCTCGCGCCTCCCAATCCTCGGACGCTGGGTGCGTCGCACACCCCTCTGCACTCACCTGAGGGCCAGCTGCGGGCTCCCGACTGCTGCTGAGCTTCGCATACATGTGTCGTGCCGAATGCCTGTGAAGCTCAAGCTGATCGACCGCTGATGCGTCCCGCTCTCGCAGTCGCCGACCTCCTTCCTCTCCTGTCGATCTTGTCTCCCGTGTCGTCGCCACGCTCATTGAGCTCCCGGCGTTCTCGCCCCTTCCTGTACTCGTCGCTGGCCTCATCGTCCGAGGGGCACGTCTTGCTGCCTGCGCCGTAGCTCGCCTCCCGTCTACCTTCAGCGCATGGCAAGTCCGGTCGCCAACAGAACGGCGGCGGCTGCCTTTGCGTCGGAGGGCGACGGGATCGCCTACTCGACAGGCGTGTCGGCCGATAGCTACCTCAACATCCTTGTGCTAGGCTATTTGGTCGACTGCTTGCTTATGGGCGTGGTCATTCGTAAGTCGACGACCTCCTTCTCTCTCTGTCAGAGGCCAAGCAGCTGACAACCTGCTCCTCTCTGCTCTCAGATCAAGTGTCGGCCTACTTCCAGAACTTCCCTGACCACCGGGCTGTCATCCAGCGCATGGTCCGCATCATTCTTGTTTTCAGCGTCATCCAGACCATCACCGCCATTGTTGCGTGCATCAGCTCGCTCAAGCTGGACAGTACGTCCGCCTTGCCAGCTGCGTTTATGGAAGGCGTGAAGGGCTGACATCAGGTATACCTCTGCGTGCAGACCAGCCGCTCGAACTTTTCCAGTACAACTTCGCCAGCGTGACCGTGGCCGTTCAGCGGCTGTGCAACCCCTTCCTGATGGGCATCGCGCACATCCTTCTCGCCCATCGCTGTCTCGCCTTCACCAACTCGCTTCGCGTTTGGAACACGTGTCAGATGCGGCTCTTCAGGTCGACGCTCTGGGCTGCGACGATCTTGTGCTGGGCGTTCGGCCTCATCGGCATCGTCGTGACGACGACGGCGACAAAAAAGTGCGTCTGCGCGCCCCTTTCCTTGCTGCCGCAGCCGGTTGTTAAGTGCCGTCATTCGCCTTGCCAGGTCCGGTGTGTCGGTCGGTCCTGTGCCCGAACTCGTCAGGGTCGGTATCGGCATGATTATCGCAAATCTCGTCACGGCCTCCGTGCGTCTCTTGTAGGTCTTTGAATGACGAGGGAGATCGTGCTGACTTTGATCTCCCTGCACCCTCGGACAGGTCCTCGACTCGATCATCGCGGCCGTCATGATCTACGAGTTGCATAAGTCGCGCTCGGCGTTTCAGGGCACCAAGTCGGTCGTCGAGATCATGTCGCGCATCCTGGTCGCCAATTGCTTCCTCATCACCGTCTACCAACTCTCGATAGCGCTTGCGTTTGCGTTCGGGACGGTACACAACCGGAGCGGACTGACGGTGGTCAGCAACGACCTGATCGGCAAGATCTACGCCGTCACAAGCCTCTTAGCCAGTGCGTCACTCTGCTTTGTTCGGCGTGGGGGAGGGGTTGCGGCACTTGCTGACTCGCGCTGCTCATGTCTATCGCAGTCACCCGCCCGCTCGAGGCAGAACGCGCGCGCAACAACCCTGCGCCCTACGCTCCGCGCGGGCGCGGCAGCGAGGAGATGGACACCCGGGGGACTAGGGTAAATGGGACGGGCCTCGAATCGACAACCCTCACCTCGCGTCGGCGGGGGTCGAGCATGCGCGATCCGATGGACCCCGAGGCGGGTGGGAGGGACGAGGGCCAGCGAGGCGAGCGCATGCCGCTTGAGCTTCATCGTTCGGCCTCGTCCGACGGCAAGGCGCTGAGCGGCGGGCACGGCGGGGCCAAGGACAGGTCCAGCTCTTGCAGCTCGTCCGACGCCGACGGCAACCTGTCGAACGGGGTTGCAACGCTTCGCTTTGCTGACCAGCCATCGGTGAAGCAAGGCGGCCTGTCTCCCCTCGCGCTGCCCGTCAGCCTCCACAAGCCCAAGTTCGGCGGATCCTCACCCTCGCCACCGGGTTCCACCTCGCGCAATCGGCCGTCCACCGCACCCTCGCCGCCTCACCGCGGGCCGTCGTCGTCGTACACAGTGCCGCTGGCAGCGCCGCAGACGACGGTGAAGACGCTGGCGGGCATGGGCAATGAGTACGGTCTTGACCTCGACTACATCTGCGCGCCGATGGAGGACGAGGGCGTCGTCAAGAGCGGTTATGCCCCGCGCGGGCCGTCGCCGAGGCTCTTCGACTAGCTTGTCTCCCTTCCCGTTGGTCGTCCGCCTGATCTTCACTTGGAGCTCACTGTCGCATCATATCTCACTTCCTTTGTACCTGCCTTCTGTTGCCAGCCCCTCCGTCTCTTGCTATCCTATACGGGTGTTGTACAACTTCCTTCCCAGGCTCGCAGCGGTCTTGATGCTCCCGCTCGCACTTGCCGGTCGGACGAAAGGTCAGGGGTGACACTGAGACGTGCATCGCAGGCCCTTGTCGGGCGGGCGGGAGAAGGATCGGACCGAGCCAGCGCGTCCGCGTAGAGCCGAGGGCTACAAAGTAGAGTACAGTGGAGGAAGGAAGACAACAAAAGAGGCTTAGACAGAAAAGAAGCACGCCGTTGTGAGAGCGATTGCAAGGCTGGCGACGTTGACGGCGAAGAGGACGTCGGCTGCAAGCGAGCGTCCCAGACGTCGTCAGGATGCGGACGAGGTGAGAGACAAAGTGGCGTGAAGACCCCACCTCCACTCGTGAAAGAGCCAGCGGACGCCGAGGGGACGCCAGCCGAGCCTCCGGACGCAGCCGAGCCGCCGGACACAGCTGAACCGCCGGAAGCAGCCGCGCCAGGAGTCGGTGTTGACACGCCGCCGGACGCGCCTGAGGAGCTGTGGCCCGCGCCAGTGCGGTTGTTGGTCGAGTTGCCGAGGTCGGAAAAGGGCGGCGGAGCGTTGAACGTTTTGAGCGAAAAGCCATCAGTCACTGAGCAGGGGTGGAGGCATTTAGCAAGCGAGCGGACAGCGGCGAAAGAACAGAATACATGCGGGCAGCAGGGTTTGTCGCGAGGCTCATCCTGGTCCAGAGCGTGTTCTCGATGGTGGCCTGCGCGCTCGAGATAGCCACCTCAGCTCATTGCCAGCGGGCGAGGAGAGAAGATCGCGTCAACGCACCATCTTCGCCCACTCCTCCATGCCGCCATCCATGACCATTTTGCCGCCCCACGCCCAGGCGGCCGTGTTGTTGCCGACGACGCCCTTGGCCTGGTCGACCATTGTCTGCACAGCCGTCGAGTTAGCCGCCATCGACGCAAGCCACGGGTCGAACGACGCGGCCGCCTGGGAGCCGGCGGTCAGGTTGGCGGGTGCGGACGGTGGCTGCGGATGTACAATGGAGGGTATAGTTAGATGCGCTCGACGACGAAAAGGAGATGGGCAGACGTTAACAATCGAGAACATGCCCTTGACGCAGTGAGGCTGGACACCTGTACGAGTTCACGGACAATGTCTAAGCTGGTCGGCCGGAGTATGAGAAAGGCATATTAGAAGCATCGGACGCACCGCAGAAGACGAAGGTCGGGTCGGCCGAGCCGACGACGTGATCGAACTCTGCGCTCTTGTTGAGCCTGCCAGAGTTGAACGGCTCGACCGTCGTCGCGTTGCAGATGCCGAGCAGAGATGACTTGGTCACCTGCGTCGCGATAGCATCGTGCGGCACGTCAGCTATCGTGAGAAACGGGCAGCACGGCGACTAAAGGACGGGCCGTGTGCGGGCCGGCACCCCACTGGTAACGGATCGTGTCGCCCGGGTTGGCGTTGATCGTGAACGGCACAAACTTGAGCACACCCTGCGAGGGGGCAACGATGACCTGCGCGTAAGACCAAAGAATGCAGTGAGCATGGGCGCCCGCGGAGGTGGACGAAGCACGAAAGTCACTTACAGTGTGCGTCTTGGTGCCCTCAGCAGGCGGAGGCGGCGTAGCGCCACCCGACGCGGCCGGCGGAGAGGGAGCGGCGGACGCGGTCGGTTGAGCGATGCCGAAGGAGGCCGAGCAGGACGCGACACAGCCGTCAAGTGCGGGGTTGGGCTCATAGCCGGAGCCGTAAGCAGGGTGAGTGGCGGTCGGCTGTCGTCAGCGCTGCACGCTGGTCAGCGAGATGCGCGTCCGGAGGAATGGAAAGACGCACAGCAGCCCATGAAGTCTCAGGAGGGGGCGCAGAACCCCCCTCGTACGTCGGCCATGTCGCCGTGGGCGCAGGCGCCTGCTCGGCCAGCGACGAAGTCCTACTCGCGTACGGCTTGGCGGCGGGCCAGGTGGAAGCGGCAGCGTAAGGGTTGGCCGCCCACGTCTTCGCGGGATGGTCCTTGGCCGGTGGGGATGAGGCAGCGGTCTCCTCGCTGGCGGCATTGGGCGCAGCCTGCAGATGCAGCGGATGCGGGTGGTCAGAAAGGGGGGAACCGTCTGCGTGAAGGGGGACCGTTGATGGAACACTCACCTCGGTCGGCCAGGCAGCCTCGGCAGCCGGAGCAGAAGCATCCTGTTCGGCAACTCAGGGCCGTCAACCTCGACAGGCAGAGGAAGATGGGCTGAACGTGACGCACGATAGCGACGTCAGATGCCTGCAATTGCAGCGGAGGACGTCGCAGACGTAAGCACGACAGTTTTCAGTGAGGACAAGGAGCGACGCGCCTCGTGAGCTGGGCCCGCCTGCGCTTGCTCGCCGCCAGCGGCGTAGTTGTAGCGCCTCATTCGACCTGCGCGGGAAGGTGTGCGGTGGTCCGAGCGCGGCATGTGTGTGTTGCCCAAGGCTGCAGGAGGGGAACTCCGCCAGCGGTCAGAGGTTGATCTGAGAAGTCGAGAGAGGAAGACTCACCCTGGACCGAGGCGGTGAAGCCGTGGGCGAGGATGACGAGTCCGAGCGCAAAAGGTTTGGCGGCGACCATCTCAGGCGAAGAGAGAAGGCGGGAAGAGGAAAACGGAGGAGGACGCGAGCCAGTCGCGTTGGGAGAACAAGGGCGGAGAGGAGTGTCGAGCAAGGGCTGGCCTGTGCTTCCTGCGAGAGAGCAGGGTGGACGAGATGAACAGAAGCGTCCCTCAGACCGTCAGTCCATCGACGGCGGCGTTCAGGAGAAGCGCGCAGCGATGGAAGGCATAAACGCACGACGACGGAAATGAAAAGCGGTTAGCAAGGGAAACGGAGTAGACCGACTAGCGGGAAGAAGGGGAGGATGAAAGGAGAGAGAAGGGAGGCAGGGAGAAGGGGGGAAGGCGGCGCAGGGTGGACGTCGAGCGCCATCCTTCAGATGGAAGAGAGCGCGCACTGCCCGCCTCCGTCCCGCCAGGGTGGATCGGCATCTGCGAGCAGAGGAAAAGGGTCAACTGGCGGCGGCGGCGGCCTACCGGCGAGGACCAGGCACGCCAGCGGAGATCAACCAGGCACGAACGACAAGCGGCCGCAGCGATTGGCCGAGAGCTGAAGCACACCTGCAACCCACCTCCAGCTGTCAGTCGCGCGCAGACCGTCAGCGGGGATAGGCGTGTCAGTCGCTCGCAGGTGCAGCTGGGGTCGCGGTCGTGGCCTGCCGCGCGCCCTCGTATGTTCTTAGCTTGTCGCGGCGGTCGGATTAAAGGAATATCCATGCGATCGACGAGACGAGTGACGGCGGAGGTGACGACCGGGACGGCGACAGCCCGACCCCGACCCTGCTTCCTCGCCCTTCCCTTCCCTGTCCACAGCACAGACACCGTCGGCTCGGACCTCATGCTTCTCGCTCCGCTGCTCGCTCTGGTGCCTTCGCTAGGTGGGTCTCGCTGGAGAGGCAGCTCCCCACCGACGTGCTGACCCTGTCACCTGCCGCACCTTCCCTCCGACGCACCGTTGCCTCCTCGCGTTGTCCGCTGCTCTGCTCCCGTTTGCCAAGGTACGCTTGCTCTACCGACATCGCTGCTTGCGCGCCGAGCTGACCCTCCGACTGTGCCGCTCGCCGCAGCGCTCGCGCTTCCGTCGTCCCCTGCGCCGGCCCTCTTCCTCGCCTCGCGCGGCATCGTCAAGCGCCAGACCGCTGTCCCTGCGCCCTGCGCGTTCGTCTGCACCGAGATCCAGCAGGCCCTCGGCGGCGTGCGTCCCTTCCTTCGCTCATACCTTGGGTGGGTAACGGAAGGAGCTGGAAATCTCAGGACGCTGTACGCTGTACGCTTGGCGCGACGGGAGGGAAAGGGGCAGAGGGCTCGCGCGTTGTGCTGCGGCGTCGACTTGACGACTGACGTTCTCCTCATCCCTTCTCTTACCCCGTGCGCCGACACAGTGCTCAAACACGACGTGCTTGTGCAACGAAAGCGTGCTCGAGTCGTTCACGACGTGCACCGAGTGCACGCTGCACGAGGAGAGCCCGGCCAACGTCAACGTCTCATTCGCGTCGTACCAGGCGTCCATTGATGGTGCGCCCCCTGTCAACATCTCTACCGCGCTCAAGCTCACGGAGATTGACGCTTCTCGGGGTGCTCAGCATATCGCACGTCGTGCTCTTCCGGACAGGATCCCGTCTACCTGCCCAACGTGACCGTCACCCTTCCGCCGGCCAACGCGACCTACTCGGCCGGCCCGCTGGCCAACTCGTCCTCATCCGCCATCGTATCTTCTTCGAGCCTGCTTGCGTCGTCATCCTCCGCGTCGTCCTCGGCTTCCCTCTCGTCCTCGGCCTCTCTCTCGTCCTCGTCCTCGTCCTCCCTCTCGTCGTCCAGTTCCTCGGCGGCCGTGCCCAGCTCAAGCGCAGCATCCGCCGCCGCCTCGTCCGCCTCGGCGAGCCCGACGTCGGGCGCGAAGCAGCGCGTCGTCGGCGATCTTGCAAAGGACGGCGCGGGCCGATGGGCTGTCGTCGGCGCAACGCTGCTGGCTTGCGCGGTCGGGGCGATGCTTTGAGCCTTCTCTCCCTCCTGCCTCTGCGCGGGCGAATGCGAGCGGTCAAGACGCGGTGCCAACTGGGCACAACCTGGGGAGAAGAGCAGGAGGGCTCTTAGGCGCGCTTGCACAGACTACAGCGGATTTTCTATCTCTCTAATGTGCCCCTACCCGGTCCTTCTTGCCTAGCTTTAGACATAACTCTCGGAGAGTTCATCCATAAGCCTGTCTATGATCCTAGGTAGCCCTGCAGCTCGACAAACGCCGGGCTACATGCACAAGCGCATAGCGGACTCGAGTCAGCCCGGCCGTCCGCCTAAGAGCGGGGGAGAGGAAGAAGACGCACTCTGACGGGTCGACGTAGCCGGCGAGGCCGGCCGTGTTGGCGAGCTGCGTGCGCAGGAAACCCTTGAGGCTTGCAGAGTAGACGGGGTCGCGCGCGTGGAGCTGATACGCAGGGAAGTTGGGACGCGGGGATGGTAGGAGGCAGGGAGAAGGTCGTCAGCAGAGCGGAGGGTAGACGGTGACGTAAAGGGGCAGGAAGGAGCGCACCTCTTTCAGCCGCTCGCCCTCGGCCGTCCCCTCTGAATCGCCCAGGACGGGCGCGTCCGCCCCGCGCTTCCAGTGCAGGCTGAGGCTGGAGCGTGCGGTCGAGTCGCCTCCCGTGTCCTCCTCCGTCTCTGTGGATATGCAGCCGCCCACGAGCACGCATTTTCAAGCATCAGCTCGCTGTCAGGTGGGGTACGCAAAAAAGGAGGGCCAGACCTTTGAGCTCGGCAAGGACGTCAATGAAAACGTTGAGCAGCTCGCCAAACCTCGCAAGCACGACCTGCTCCGCCGTCGCGCACAGCGCAGCGCTCGCGAGTGCCACGCGCTTCCGGACAGACGCGAGCGACAAGCGGTCGAACGCGGCCCACCAGAGCTCCATGAATGCCGACGGGTCGACGTTGGCCTGTCGGAGGAGCGGGAAGAAGGAATCCGGGGAGGCAAGGACGACGCGCGCGAGCAGGGACGTGAAGTGCGGGAGGGCGGTGCCGACCTTCGGCGCCGTTGCGCCCTCGAGCAGGCGCTTGATGAGGCCTGCGTGAAGCAAGGCAATCCGGATGATCAGCCTTATGTCACGCGGGCATTGAAGGAGGCACGGCAGGGTTGACCAGTGTTCACCGCCGCCGGCGCCCAGAGGTCGAACGGCACGGCCTGAATATAGAGCTGCAAGCTGGAAAGGACGACGATGACGTGGCCAGTGTTCGACGTCGCCAGGACATCGCCCAACACCTGGCAGATCTGGGCCGCGTATCCCTGTACGTGATGAACTTCGCGGTCAGTGAGTGCCAGCAAGTCGAGGGAGGGCGAGCCGAGCGGAAAATGACGAACCTCGAACACCCCCCGGCCATCCAGCAGCACGTAAGAGTCAAGCACAGCGAGTGCGCGCGCGAGCTGGTCCCGGTCGTTTGCAAGCAGCTCGATCGCAGCCGGCACGAGTCCGGCAAGCTGCGCGTCAGCGAGTGCGGGCGCGTTGCGCAAAAGAGCCTGCCAGAGGATGAGCGCGTCCTCGTCGAGATGTTGCTTAGCCTATAGGGAGGGGAAAGATAAAATGGGGTCAGGACGAGAGCAGGAGGTTTTACGAGCCCCGCGCAAGATCTTTTTTTCGGGGGGGGGGGGGGGGGGGGAAGGTGGGGGGGGGGGGGGGGGGGAAAGCCCTGCCCCACACAGGCAGACGGCGGGGGTGGAGAAGAAACGGGGTGGTGTGT